>JAMKQA010043322.1:0-21669 GCA_024699735.1 Posidonia australis | reverse complement strand
AACAAGGTTTTAATTTCAGAAAACAAATAAAATTCCAATTTCCCAACCTAAATCATGCAAGTATTATTTCCTTTTATTAGTCAAACATGCAAGATAATTTAAAATTTAAAGCTTGTAAATATTATTATTATTATTATTTAACAACAATATTAATGTTAATAATTCCTTAATATTTCAACAAATTTTTTAATATCAATTAATCCAAAAGAAACATCTAATATTCAATTAAATTCCTAATTATTTTAATTAACAGGCACTTAAAATGTTAACTAAAACAACCCCCTTTTTTTTTTTATTAACATGCAATCCCACCCTTAAATAAATAATGTAACCTAACCTCCACCAATATTGCAACACGCACGGAGAAGACGGCTGTGAGAGGGTGTGCGATGCTGCGCGGGGAGCTGCGGTGACGCACGGCTACACAGAGGCATGGCGCACGTGGGGAGGCAGCGGCGAAGCACTAAGGCAGGGCGCGGGGAGGCAGCGGCAACGCACTGAGGCAGGGCGAGGGGAGGCGACGGCGCAAATCAGGGGCGCACGATCTCGCTCTGGGAGGTAGCGGCGGCACGCGTGGGGAGCTCGTGGCGAGGGGAGGTTGGCGGCGAGTGGGAGACAGCGCGTGATGTCGGCGGCACGCGCGGGGAGGTGGCGCGCAGATCTGGAGCAGGGCTCGCGCTCGCGAGGAGGGGAAAACCGCGGGGATGCAGCGGCGGCACGACGAGCTCGGGCACGGTGGCTCTGATATCACTTGTAGGAAAAGGGACGACTGAACAGAGTGTTCCGACGTCGCGCGATTGAGGCTCCGGCGATGGTCAAGCAGAAGAAGATCACTGTAAGTATTTCTGTGTCATTTTTCCTTTGTCTTCTCCTCTATTTATAGGAGACCTCGACCACCCCTCTGCTCCTCCTCCAACGGCTTCCCTTTGCCGTTTCATTTCCGGCCATAAAGGCTTGGTAACCGTCGGAGTTAATCTGGTCATGAATGGATGAAAACGGTCGTCTGTTTCACCCTTTATTTGAAATGATCTTCAATGACCATTACTCATAGATTTAGTTCCAAGAAAAATATGTTTTGTTTAGGTTTCGAAATTTCTTAAACCGATGGGTGCGATCATAACAACACTAAAGCACCGGATCTTATCAGAACTCCGTAGTTAATCATGATTGGACGAGAGTAGTACTAAGATGGAAAAAGAGCTTGTAATCACTTGATCTAGTGGTCAAGTCTCCTTGTGGTTGTACGAGAAGTCAGAAGTTCGACTCCCACAAACATCATATATATTATAATCATATTATTATATTATTCTCTTTTTGGATTCGTATCTCACGAACAACAACAACTCGCTTTGTACTGTCCTTCTCAACAACCGTCTAGTAGCCTTCCATTTGACTTTAATGTCCTTTTTATTTGTAAATTTATTATATGAAGAATATTATCTGGAATGGTAGGAAATATGAAGAAGAAAAAAAGTTAAATTCCAAATGCTTGTGCATGAAACATCATTTATTGGGAAAGTTGACGAGATCCACCAGCCAACTGCCTCTCGTGGTTGGTCAGGGAGAGTGAAACGTGTACACCCCACCCCTGGGATTTGAACATGGGACCCCTTCTCACTTACCGTTTCTGAAGAAAAAAAAAATGGAAGAAGATCCACCAACCCCGGCAGCTCATCAAAAGGCCAAGTGGATCTGAGTCGAAGATACATGTACCTTTTCTTTTGCCAGATTGATATGTATACTGGTAAAATATTTGAAAAGTAAGGCACCTAGACATTGATTTCTGTAAAAGAAAGTCTTGAACGATCGTAAGTAAATGGCCCGTTAAATCTCTATAATGGTCATGATGTAGTTAAACTACAGGAAGGAAAAAAAAACATACTACCGTTTGTACAAAAAAAAAATAAAAATCTCTACAATGGATTTATTTTTTCCTCCTATAAAACCATGAAAAGCTCTGCAAGTCACCAATGCCACAACCATGGAATGATGGAAACAACAAGCGCATTACTTATCCTGGTCAAGTCCATCTGCATCCTCCTTCCACGCGTCAGCACCTTCTTCTTCTTCTTCTTCTTCTTTTTCTTCTTCTTCTTCCTCCGACGAGTCGCCAGCCTCGAGTCGATGGCGTCAACCCTATGGATCCAAGCAGTATGCCATTTATCCTGGAAACCTGTGCAATCGCAGCAACGCCACCCAGACATGGCGGGATGCCACCATGCAAACCAGCTCCGCATAAGACATTACGAGCCGACGACATCGACGAAGGGAGGAGAAGAGATGAGCGAGGAGGAGTGTCCGGTGTGCCTTTGTGGCATGGAGGAGGGGGATGAGATCAGGGAGCTGAAGTGCCTGCATCAGTTCCACAGAGGCTGCTTGGATAGATGGGTTGAGTTCGGGAAGAGTACTTGTCCTCTGTGTAGAGAAGCTTTGGTGGAGGAGGAACAGGAGGAAGAAGAAGTGGGGGAAGATTCAACTCTATCTTTCATGGCTTATGTTCACAGATCAACATGGTGGGTGTGATGAAATGATGATTATGTCTGCCAACTAAAGCTAGGTATCTTAAAGTATTGCTTCCTCCTGTTTTTTAAGTTTTTATGTTTTAATTATGCTACAGAAATTTTGTACAAGAGTTTCATAGCTCACGTTGGTTTTTTACAGCACAAGGAGATTACTCGAGATGTTCGTCTACAAAATCAACTCGCCATGTAATGTTGTTTTTAGTGGGAGAAGGGAGCAGTGAGGAGAAAACTCGAACCAAAAAACTGATATATTAATATATTATGTGGCCTTGATTGCAATAAGACAGTATGGATGGAAATTTAAGAGCAAGTCTCAACAATTTATCAGTGACTGCTTTTTGTATGTAATTACAATAGTTATGGCATGGACATTTAATCATATTATTGTTGACATTCTGTTCACTTTTCATTAGCTCAGTTTGTCCAATGGCTTTGCTCTCGGTCGACATTTTAACCCTAGTTTTTGTTCGATGGTGGATGGGGCGCCGTAAGCGTTCTGCTCGCGCCCTTCTAAACTAGGCCACAAGATTCAACTAGCAAGCTTTTAAAAATCGACTGTTAGAGGAGGAGGTTGAAGATCTGTCTCCAATCTTCCCATCTACTCCTGCTCTGGTTTCTCGCAAGCGTCAGGCCCCTTCCTATGAGGTAAAGCTTCCGTAGGTATGTGCACGATTTGAACAAACCTATTTTCCCCAATGTCCTTTTGTCGAGCTAGAAGTTGGCCCTATGGTCAGCTCGGACTTGCGACTTTCTGGCCCTCGGGATGGCCCTCTTCTTTGGAGGCGATTTTTTCCCCTCATTATATGCTTGGGGTAAGATTAGGCTACGTTGGCAAGTAGCGAGTGTATGCGGTTCTCTTGCAGATCTGTATGTTGATTTTTCTTGTGGTCTATATGATTTATTTCCTTATCGCTTCATTTATCTTTCACTATGTATCCTGAAAGATAGCTGTTTCTTTGATATTTGTTGGAAGGGAAGGTGTTTCCAGGTCAAATTTTATTCTGAGAGTTATTCCTCTAGGGTTCTGGCTATTGAGCTGGATGGTCATCATCGGAACTCAGACGGTGATGACACTGGTCATCTCGGAAATAGCTCGTTTTTGCTTAGTGATTGTGATCTTGCACCCTTTGCTGGGTTTTTTCTTCGGAGGATGCAATTTTTTGCTCGTTGAACTCCGATAGGGCTACTCCATGGCCGATCGGCGATCGCTGGCTTGCCAGAGAAGAAGCTCCCTTTGGGGGAGTCTCCCGAGGTCTTAATGGCACAGCGACGCTAGTCTCTGATGCCTCGTGTACCATGTGGAACTATTCCACTTTCTCCTACCCTAATCTTTTTTCTTCTGATAAACTTCATTATTCTGATAGGATTAAGTGGGGTAAGCCGCTTTACTCTTTAGCTAATGGAGATATTAATCACAAACTTTTCCATAGTGACTTGCCGCCCTTTCTCTCTAGCGATTTAATGCCTGATATGATCTTTGACATATCTTCTCCACACGCCTCCTCGGTTACCCACGATGATCTCCCACTTGTTAATGTGCGTAATTGCACTAATATGAAATCTAGGGCTAAGGGGCAAGCTAACTCAGCTAATGGACTTGTTAATTGTGACTTTAATTGTGCCTCTAATCCCTGCATTTTGCCTCTTTCCCATGCAAAGTTTACGTCTTGTACGACCTCTGACAACGCCTCTTCGTATCCTTCATATTTCATCCATCGTATCTCTGACAAAGAGATTTCCTCTGGGGCTAAGTCCGTCAATCGAGACTTGTCTTGTAACTTCACTCTAAATTGCGGCTTCAAGTCTTATGCCGTTACCGGCTCTCGCTTCTCTTCTTTTGGCCTCTCCCTACAAAGACTCTCAGGAGCTAGCAGAGCCTTGCCGCCTTTCAGAAGAACACCACACTGCTTTTGAAGACCTTTCCGGTGCATGGGAGGTAGTCAATCAACGGAGGAGAGTTTCGCCTCTGGTAAGCTTCTGTAGAAAACAAGGACGCTGTTTTTCCTATGGTGTTCGTGGTTATTCGAAAAAGTATTGTAGATATCGTGGAGCTTGCTACAAGTGTTCCTCGCCCTCACACTCAGTAGCCATTTGCAAATTTTCGCAGGCCTCCAAGCTCGCTTTTGACTTTGAAAGGATGACTGGGCTCACCCCACACGCTCCTAATATCCTTCCCATCTACGAATCAGTCTATGATCAAGTGCATTATCTCTCCTGTTGCGCGATTGTTATGGCGCACTTCACACACCTGACGAAGAATATTCTGGAGGATCACCTGCATGCAAACTAGCCTACTTCTGCCTTTGTAGAAGTGTTGGATTTCTCCCCTGGAAAATACCTACTGAAGTTCTCTTCTATCTCTGCTCGTAGTGAAGCCTTTAACCTATATGGGTCAACTCTTCAAGTTTTGCCAGCATCCTATGTCCTGTGGTCTGTCAATTCTAATGCAGTATTTACCTTGAAAGAAGAATGTGTTTGGATTAGAATAGAAGGTATACCATATCATTTGTGGAACATCGACCTTCTTTCCCATATGGTCTCAGAATTTGCTGACTTGCTGGAAGTGGATATTTCTTTGGATCGACATAAGTTTCTGGGTTTTGCAAAGGTTAGGGTCCATTTTCATCCTAGAAAGGAGCTCCCTGACACCAGATTTTTTGCTTTTGGACGGCTTGTATACCCTATTAAGTATAGAAGTTGCTGCGATTTATGTCCTTCATCCACCGCCTCAGCCCCTCTCTTCCCCTGGCCAAAAAAGACCAATATACCTTTTACCCCTAGGAGGATACATCCTACACGCCAACCTCTTAAAAGCAATAAGGGATGGAGGGGGGAAAGACTAGTAAAGGTTCCCAGCATGGAAATAACGTGTGGACCAGATCAACCAGCCCTTCCTCTTCCCTGCAACCCACCTCTGTCTCTACATCTGTGGGCCTCCTTCCTACTCCCTGTCCCACCTCTTCTGGGCCCCCCCAGGCGCCACCTTTTGTCACTGATGATCAGGGCTTCTTTGAAGCCTCAAAATTTGTTAAGGAAGAAATTAGGGCCAGAAATATCTCCCTGGCAAAATTTAAGAAAGTTTTGGCAATCTTTGACTGCCTTGAACAAGATGATCTGGCGTCTGGAACTGGGGAAAGGCCCCCCTCAATACCTGATGCTCCAGTTCACGCTCCAGGTACTCTCATTTCCTCCCTTGAACACTCTAATGAATCTGATGTTGCCTCTGGTTTCATACATGGAAAAAATTCTAAACCTGCCTTTAAAGTTGATTCTTCATGTAATAATATTGCCAATGAGGTATTAAATCGGGATTCTTATGAGCAGTTCATAGATTTTTGTAAAGACATTGGTATAGAGTTAAAATGTCTAGATGAGACCAAAAAAATTTTAAATCAAGTAAGAACTGATCAAGGTTTGAACGCAACTAATCTTGAAAATCTACAAAATCTGGAGGAGAACCTGACTTCTCTTTGTTTGTCAAATGTATCATCATGATTATTACAGCTTGGAATATCAGGGGATTAGGTAGTAGTAGGAAAAAAAGGGTGGTCCGAAACTTAATTCGAATGAATAAATGTGACATAATAATCCTTAGTGAAACAAAAAAAGAGGAGTATACCCCATCCCTCCTGAGAATTCTAGGAGGTGGAAGAATTAGCAGTTGGGCCCACTTGCCATCTTGTGGGGCCTCTAGAGGCATCCTAATAGGCTAGAATGATAGCTTTTGTAGGATGCTCTCAACCTCTATAGCTCAATATAGTTTCTCAATTAAACTTAAAAATAGTATGGATGGGAGGGAATGGTGGCTCACTGGGATATATGACCCTTGTGATTACAGCCTTAAATTGGATTTCATCCTTGAGTTAGAAAATTTGAGTAAAATAGTTCAGGGCAATTGGGTGCTTGGAGGAGATTTTAATCTCATCAGATACTCTTATGAGCACTCATCTGCCACTGGGATAACACCTCTTATGTCAAAATTTAATGATTTCATAAATAATAACCAATTATTGGACCTTTCACCAAACAACTGCCAGTATACCTGGTCTAATTTCCAATCTCCTCCACCTATGGTAAAGCTGGATAGATTCCTTATTTCCCTTGGATGGGCAAATTCTTACCTTGACACTCAATGTGAGGCTAAAGCCAGGGTGGCTTTAGACCACTCTCCTATTTTACTGGACGCCAAACCCAACAATGGAGGGCCTATCCCTTTTAAGTTTTACAAGTCTTGGTTAAGGTTGGAGGGATGCCATAACTTTATTTCAAATTGTTGGAAAAACTCAGGAAATATTTTTAATATAGACTCCCCTCTAGATATATTTGGTCTTAAAATTAAAATACTAAAGAACCAAATCAAGAGCTGGGTTATCCCTAAGAGGGAGGAAAGGATAAAGAGGTTAGAGTATATTGAATTGCAAATTATGAACATAGACCTTATGGCTGAAACACAAATACTTGATGAAGCAACTTTGATTAACAAAAACAACCATAGATCTGAACACCTCAACCTTTTGCTAGAACAAGAGACATATTGGAAGCAGAAGTCTAGGGTTCAATGGTTGAAGGAGGGAGATTTAAATACTGCCCTTTTTCATGGTATTTTCAAAAATCGTAGAAGACACAATACAATTACATCCCTTAATGTTAATGACAGTCTCCTGACATTCCCTTCCTTGATCTGGCTGGAACTTGAAAACCATTTTACCAAACAATTTAATAAACCTTGTAGGGTAGGGGTATCTCTTAATTGGGATGCCCTCTTACCTAGGAAAAGCAGCAACCCAAAATCATTAGAGGAGGAATTCTCCTTAGCTGAAATCAAAAAAGCACTTTTGATTTGCCTGGAGACAAATCTCCAGGTCCTGATGAATTTCCCATATTATTTTTTCAAGAATTCTGGGAGTTGTTGCACCTTGATTTAATGACTATATTTCAAAAACTCCATGTGGAGATTGATCCAGAGTTTCTTAGACCAATTAATCAAACTTTCATTGCTTTAATCCCTAAGAAAGAAGGGGTTGAATCTGTTAAGGATATCAGGCCCATCAGTTTACTAAACAGCACTTACAAGATTATTAGCAAATGTATGGCAACTAGGTTTACAATTCCCCTTAATGATTGCATGGATGACTCTCAATGTGCCTTCCTATCAAGGAGATATATTGGGGACTGTTTCCTGGTTGCTCAAGAAACTTTAAATTTCATGAAGACTGCAAATATTCCTGGTTTTATCCTTAAATTAGACTTTGAGAAAGCCTTTGACAATGTTAATTGGGGGTTCTTACTAAATTCACTTAAGGAACTTGGTTGTGGAGAAAAATGGGTATCTTGGATATCTATGTGTATTTCAACGGCTAGATTCTCCATGTTAGTTAATGGATCACTAACAGGCTTCTTTGGTGCTTAAAATGGACTTAGACAAGGTGATCCTTTATCCCCCTTCTTATTCATAGTGATTTCTCATATTTTAAATAGAATGTTGGCTTTGGCAGTAAATAATAACCTTATTTTGGGGATCCAATTCCCTAATGAGGGCCCAAATATAATCAATAGCCAATATGCAGATGATACTATATTATTTCTATCTTTAGGAGTAAACAATCTGGTAAATATTAAGAGAATTCTTTGTTGCTTTCAAACTTACTCTGGGCTTAAGATAAACTTTAACAAGTCCTCTCTAACTGGTGTGGGTGTGTCTAGAACGGATATGGAACTTGGGTGCAACATCATTGGATGTCAGCCTAGAACTTTACCAATAAGCTATCTTGGTCTTCCACTGCACCAAAGAAAGGCCGCCTATAAAGATTGGACGCCAGTGATAGAGAAAATCTCAAATAAGTTATCAACATGGAAGGCCAAGTACCTATCTTTAGGAGGCAGACTAACTCTAATCAACTCTATACTCTCTACGATACCAATCTGTTACCTTTCTGTGCTTCACTTGCCAACGACGGTGGAAAAGGAAATTAATAGTCTTAGAGGTAGATTCCTTTGGAAATCTGCATCTTCTAATTATAAGGGGTATCATTTAGTAAATTGGACAGCCTTGTGCCGATCCAGGGAGTAGAGGGGGTGGGGCATTATAAATCTCAAAAACTTCAGTATGGCTTTTAAATGTAAGTTATTATGGAAGTTCTGGATCTGTGCCCCAAATCTAAAATGGCCTATCTTCTTAAAAGCCAGATATTGTTTCAGATCTGGCATTGGGGCACTGCTAAATTATTCAGATAATAAGTGCTCCCTTATTTGGCAACAGCTTAAGTCTTGCTTTAGTATTCTAAACTGCTTTTCATCTAATGAAGTAGGTAACGGTCAGGACACCATATTTTGGGAACATAAGTGGATACATTGACACTCTTTAAAACATAGGTTGCCAGATCTGTTTGAAATGGCAAAGCAAAAGAAGGCATCTGTTAAAAAAAATTATGTCTTTAAGTAGGCAGAATTTTCTAGGACTTTTTGATTTCTCTAACAACTCTGAGTATCATTTTAGTCAACAACACCTTTTAACCCTAATGGGTCAGCTGGCAGAAGTCATATCTGGACTGCAGCTTAATCTGACGATGGACAAAATCATTTGGCAGGCTAATCACTCCCTGCTCTTTACAGTTAATTCATGTTACAAAGTTTTAAATGATGACGGACTGAGATTTCATTTATATAAACCCATTTGGAAGGCTTAGGTGCCTCTAAAAGTTAAATTATTCTCTTGGCTAGCAGTGTCTAACAAGATTCTTACACGGGACAATTTAAAGAAAAAAGGTTGGCTGGGGCTAGAGTCATGCCCCATGTGTAATGGTTATTATGAAACAATATCTCATCTCTTCATCCATTGCCCTTTTGCAATTTCTATTTGGAAGTTTTTTGTCATGGATTCCATGTATCCTGTTTTTTATCATATAAAGGATCTTTTCAACTATAAGCTTCATTGTGCCTTTGCAATATTTGATAAAGGTTGGCATGGACTGGTCTCAGCTGTGACTTGGTGTATCTAGAAGGAGAGAAATAGTAGAATTTTTCGCAACATATCTAATTCTTTTAGGATAATCTTACTTCATATTATTTCTCTTTTGAATGCTTGGATAGTAACCTTAGCCACAGGTTTTGAAAGAGACTCCTTAATTCAAACGGCCACAGAAATGCAACATTCTTGGAGTTTGGATCAGCAAAATGTTGGGGCTTCCTCTGTCAACACAAATCCTGGGACTCCTATATTCTCAGCAAATGCTTCTGTTGAGGGTAGAACTGTTGAAGATCACTCCTCTTGATCTTTCTCTAAAATGAAGTATTAATTTTGCAATTTTGGACATATTTTGGCCACTCTTGTACTTTATCAGGGGCCAATTTTGGGTTTCCCATGGGATCTGCTGAATCCTTAATATGTTTGTCTCAGCTTGGACTTTAAATTTTGCCTCTTCCTGGTGGTGGTCTCATAGCCGGGAATTATTAATATAAATATTGTTTCCAAAAACAATAGTTATGGCATGACACATTTTGGCATGAAGAACTGGAAGCATGACGGTCTCTTTTGTCCTGACATAATAAGAGGAAATTAGACCCTGCAGATCCTCAACTATTGTTGCATATATTTGTTTTTAACTTTTCTTGTTCATGAAATTCCCTAACGGCTAGCTACTTAACGATCTAAGAGGGATAAGTTATTTATATAAAATGCTTTATTATTTACTTGAGAGTGATAATTTTATAGGTTACATTCAAAATTTTCTGTGGATATTCAAAATATTTGATTCCAACAAGTTCCACCTACCTTAGGTCTATATTCCATTACTATTGTCAAAAGGTCCCGTTTGGTAACAATTATTACAATCAATTTTAGAAAAAAAAAACATTTATTCTTAAAAAACTAAACCAAACATTATTTTTTATGTCAGATTATTTCAATACACTAGCTTCATATTTATGCATAAAAGCTTTTAAAAATGCTTATTTCAAAACACTGTGGAGATTAGTTTTTTCGGAAACATTTCTTATGAGAATAATCTGTTTTCTCATAAACATTACCAAGCACTCATTAAGTCTTAAATATAATATATTTTGTGTAATAACCATAAGTGGAGCTCATGGTAAGGTAGTGTTTGGTAAAACTTATTTGATGCAGCTAATAAAAAAAAAATCGATTATTTCATATAAATTTCTACCAAACATTCAAAAAAATGCCAACTTGTTCTCAAACGTTAGCATTTTTGGTTGCATAAATTGTACATAAGACGTTAAGATAAAAAAGCTATACTTTGGAGCATTTTTGAAAATGACTACTCCTATGATATTTATTTTGCAAGACTGTCTTCATCATATCACCAATATTTTAGAATAACCACATCTTATTTATATTTTTTGTCATTAAGAAAACCAAAAAAATCCTTCTTTCAACAAAACCCTATCTACTCCCTCACATCTCCAATTGACTTCATCTTTACAACTCTCACTGCTACCACTCTCCCTTTCCCTTTGACCAAATGCACCCGTCAATCGTTGCTGCCAGTGGACCGATTGTCTCCACCGTTAGTGCTCACTATTGGTATATTAAGGACTAAGAAAGAGAGATGGTGAGGGGATGGACAATTTTCTCACGCATAAGTGTTTTGGTATATTATTTTGTCAAATAAGATCATGACTTACAAAAAGAAGCTGTAAAGAATATCAAGCTTAAAAAATATAACGTTTCTTATTAATGGTTTTGTGAAAAAACTTTACCAAACACTACCAAATAATAAGTAAAACCATTATATTTACTAGTTTTGCAGTGTAACTTTCTATATACTAAAGATTCGTCTCCATGCCCAGTCATCATTTATTACTAGAGTTTTTACCCAATCTTGTAAAATCGATCATTTCACATAATTTTTGTCCATGTCAAGTGTGCTCCTCATCAGACTTTGTCAGAAGTCTATCGAAGTGTTTATAGAAAACTAGTGCAGCGAATATTTTTTCTCTTCAATGTGGTAATTTATTCTAGATTTCATGTGTTCTAATATTGCCGAACTAGTCATCATATGTGATGGAAAACCAATAAATTGCAAACTATTGTAATTTATAGTTTACTACTACTTGGTATTTTAAACATATTAATTAGCAAATTTTAAAAAGAATAGGTCAACTGTCATCTTAGAATCGTATGCTTGTAGACCTACAAAATGAACCAAAGTAGTTAAGGCCTAGGTTTAGTACGATAATAATCCGAACGTGTTCGTTCAAAATTGAAACAATTCGAACATGTACTTCAACATTAAGTTCATTTTATTAGTAGACCTAATGTGATTGCATCTCTTGAAACGAGCATAAAAGTGAGTTCATATGCTTGTGAGACGATAACTAGTTTATATTCAATTTTGTACAAATCAAACTGTTGTTAAATTAAAGTATTTTCTTACTATTAACTCCCTAATGGTGATTCCACACTTCATAAACATCAGTCAAGTTTAACTTCAGTTTTTTTTTGCAAATAATAGTTTTTTTTCTCCCTGTGGTTCATGAGATTCGAATCTGAGAGGGAGGTATGAGTTCCACTTCCCCTGACCAACTGTATCATGATAGTTGATTGTCAAGTTTAACTTCATTAACAATTGAGAAAGTAGATTTAAGTAATAAAGGATAACCAATGTTAGCTGTAACTTCTAAGTGTCTTCTACTTTTTAAACGTGATGTGCACATGATAGTACCTCGATGTTAAATCCAACTTAGAGAAGTATCCTGCCCTACGGCAAAGAGATTGGCCATAAGAGGCGTGTAGTATGCATATTTTTGATAGCTACCTTATTTAACCACCAATTATTCACAAGTTTGCTTGGGATATCATGTTCGAAGCAAAGATTCATGGAAAGCAGGCTACTTTAGGGAGCGACAATCCTTCACTTACTCGAAATTTTGGTAAAATAAATCATGGAGTGTTTTGATCATGAATCAATTGATTATTTGCAACTTAATATCACTTTATTTTATTTGGATTTAGACATTGAACAATATCAGATCAGTATGGTTGACTGTTGTCCCTCTCAACAAGTAGGTCTTGTACTCAAACTTAGTGGTAGATCTAGTAAGAGGTTGGATGAGACACATGCTTCACCTTAATTCTTAGATAAGATCATTATGTTAGTGGATAAATCGATATCCATGTACCTCATGTAATTAGTGATTCTATACATATGTAATCCTCTCCTTTAGCAATAGGTAATTGTTGATCATTTATTTTAACATGGTAACAGAGGGAGGTTTTTCTAAATCTAGCCCTAGTTGCTACCTCCCTAGCTCCTCCCTCCCACCAACCACTGCCCACCTCTAAAACACCTCTCCCATGACCATAGTGACCCCAACACAATGTCGTCGGTCTCCTAAGCCATTTGAGGCCACCCCTTCACCTTTAGTTCATCTACAACCATCACTTGCAGAACCTCTGCTTGGGGCTCGACATCAAGTGGCGCCCCACCTTCGGTGACTACAAGAACCCGATCATGATCCTCCAACTCTACGTTGATCACGACTACCTCATCTTCCAAGTCCTCCATGCCGATTACATCCCCCACACCTTGGCCAACTTCCTCCTTGATAGGCAGTTCCAGTTCTTTGGGCAACGAGGATTAGCTCTCTAAGATCCTATGCATGCAACTGTCGTTGTCGATCTTCCTTCTCTCCACTTCTCCAGGGAGGCTTGCTATTCTCTGTCAGTGATGTCTTTAGCTCTTCCTATTCGCTTTTTTATTCTCTACATGATCTAGGGGATTGTTTTTCAGCCCTAGAAGTTATCTATTGTTGTGTCGCTTTTCTATTAGCATCGAATCTCCACTTTATACATCAAATCAGGTTTTTTATCCTTTTCCTATTTTCTAAAATTATTTTTGATGGCCTCTCTACCGTATCCAGTCACTCTAATTCTATGCTACATTCTGTCAGTAGCATATCCATAAAACTAAATGGAAAGAACTATCTTATGTGGGCCATGTATTTTCAAGTCATACTTGGTGCACATAGAAAGATAAAACATTGTACAAATGATCCTCCTAATGTCAAAGATCTCACATATGATGATTGGTTTGTAGATGACTGTGTAGTGATCTTACTCATGAACAATATGGAAGAACATGTTGCTCGTGGTGTAATGATATTGACTCCTGCCAAGAAAATCTAGGATTCTCTTGAGCGAACATATGGACACGAGAAAGATATCTCCAAGATTGCAAAACTCTACGAACAAATCTTCTCCTTACATTAGGGTGATCAGTTTATTTAGGAGTTATATGCTACTCTTCGATCTTTGTTGGACGAGCATGAGGTATACCAACCATTAGTCACAGACAATGATAGATTGCGAGAGTACCATATGGAGCTAGCTATGGCTAGATTTCTTTCAGCTTTTCATCCTGAGATTGCCTCACAAATTCGTGGTGAGATACTTGGAGGTGATACCATTCCAGAGCTAGATATTGCCTTCTATAGAAATTACTACTGGTGTGCCATCATCTCATACAAATCAAATTGCCATGATAAGTACTAGCTGTGGACATAGACGTGGTTAAGGTTGCACTTTAGGGGGAGGACATGCTTTAGGATCCAATTAGGATAATAAATGTTGTGAACACTGTGGTAGTTCTAACCATGTGTCCAAGAAGTGCTGGGCAAAGTTTGGAAAACCTAAGTAGGCATAGCAAGCATCAATAGCTAGCTCCATCAATGATATAGCCACACTAGAGCTGATTGTCATTCCTTCATATGAGTATGAGCACTATCTTCAGTTCCAGTTGTCTTAGACTTCTACTGCCGCATCTCATGTCTCTATAGTAGGTACTTGTACGTGTCTAACCCCTAAGAATAGTCCTTAGATTATAGATTCAGGAGCCATCACCCACATGATAGGTAATTGTGACTTATTTTCTAGATTGTCACAATTATCTGACATCAACTCAGTTTCTATTGCCAATAGAGGTCAGCGTTCAATGGTTGGGGTTGGCTTTGTTCAAGCCTCCTCCCATTTTCCACTGGACAAAGTTCTTTATGTTCCAGATTTTCCTATTAATCTTCTCTCTATTAGTGCCATTACAAAAATCCTTTTCTATTTTGTGACCTTCTTTCCATATCATTGTGTTTTTAAGGATCTACAGATACGAAAGAGGATTGGTTTGGACCGTGACGCTGGAAAAGGCCTTTATTTGTTTGTTCAGGATGAGATTCCTAAGGAACTACTATGTTCTGTGTCAAAGGTTGAGTCTTCTTTTTTGTGGAATTGTCATCTTGGTCATCCATATCTTAGTAAGTGTGACTATGTTGACCTGGGGGTCCGACGCGGAGTGGCACCAGAGGGAAGGAGATCACAGCCATGCCAAGATGGCGAAGGCACAAGGAAGGATAAAAGAAAAAGAAATAAGGAGTCTCCACCTAGTCTTTTACGGGAAAGACGAGGAAAACCACAAAAGATTGGATGCATGAGGTGCAAATGCGAGGGCTAGATGTCTGTCAACCAGAGGATGGGTAAGGATTCCTATTACACACGAGGAAGGTGTTAGACACCCTCGTACGCCTGAGAAACTCGGTCTTTCTAGTCTAAATTGCTTGCTAAAGGCTAGATGGATGTTTGCTAAACCTGGATCATGCTAATATGTATGCCATAACAAGACTGGATGGATGTGCAAGATGATGTGCGAAAACTGTGAAGAAATCCACATGAATTGCCAAAATCATAGAAAATCACATGAAATGACGAGGTTTTTGTAATGAACGCCTCTGGAAATCATATTGATGTCAAAATGATAAAAAATGGAGTCAATCTAAGTCCTTGGAATCATGGAAAAAGTTGTAAAAATCAAAGGAGAGAAATAACCCGCAAATGGGCCAATGTGGGCCTTCCGGTTAATTAGTGTACGCCCTTGGGCGATGAAATCCAAATCAAATCAAAAAAACATGAAATGTAGGATCAAAGTATATCCAATCAGATATCGGAAAAGAAACTCTAAAAACAGAGTGAAGAAAGAAATCCATGAAGGAAAGGCATGAAATGCCAGCTTGGCTAAATAGGGATACAAATATGAGGAAAAAGGATATGAAATGCATGGATAAGTGCCTAAATGTGCAAAAATTCTATAGAATGGCTTAGACAAGGACTATGCAAGACTAAGTGCAAAAATTGAGATGTATGCTCATGAATTGGAGGCACAGGGGCAATTTGGTCATTTCCCTGGCCAGATGTGATAAATGCTAGCATGGGAGTGATGCATGGCCTAAGTTATGTCAAAATGTGTGTCAAATGTCCAGAAGATGTTATTTGCAAGAAAACATGGAGGAGAAAATCAACAAAATGATGTAAAACACAATAAAGAACAAACATAAGGGTCAAAATGTAAAATTCACAAAAGGAGTGAGAATCTGGATGAAGAACATGTTCATGACGCCTATTCTAACATGCAGATGATGGGTATAATGTCAATGTGGCATTGGGATGTAAAAGTTGCACTTGGATGATTTTCTGAAAAGTTAGGGTCTAAAGTACAAAATTCACACATAAGTGCAAATGCGACTAGAATGTGAGACTAAAGATCAAACCTCAGTGAAAACATGATTTTTAAATAGAATCTGTGATTAAATGCAAAATATGAGATGCAATGAGTGAAAAATATCCCAAAATATGTAAGAAAACATTTAAAACCATAAATGATGGATTTGGAAAAAATCTAAGGGCCTATATGCAAATTGTATGTGCTTAGGAATGATTTGCTGTGAATCTAGGGACTTTTATGCAAAATTTCTAGACTTGAAGGTGATAAAAATTGAGATTTTATACTGTTCAGTGCAATTATGAAGTTTCCTAAGGTCTAGGATGCAAAATTCACAGAGAAAACTCATTTTTTAAAGTTCTTGGGGCTAAATGCAAAAGACCTGGACTAAACTGTAAAGAAAATTAAATTTTAATGATAGTCAGTGTGATTTTCAAATCTTTTAGGACTCAGATTGCAAACTTCCTAGAGAAAAATCATTTTAAAGGATTCCAAGGGCTAAATGCAAATGTTCAGGACTTAAATGTGATAAAAACTTAATTTTAATGATGATCAGTGTGATTTTTAAAATTCTCAGGGTTCAGAATGCAAATTTTACAGAGAAAACTTATTTTAAAAAGCCACACGGGATAAAAGCAAATGTTTTGGACCTAGATGTAAAGAAATCATGTTCCTAGGACCTAGATGTGATAAAAACATGCATTAATATGTTAGGAATTAAAAAATAAAATATTCAGAGGGTCACATGCAAAATTCACAGAGAAAATAAAAGAATTGACATTTTATTTAAAACTACAGGGACTAAAAAGCAAATGTTTGGACCCACATGTAAATAAAAAGGATTTAAATGTAATAATTAAATAAGTTAAAGGATCTTAAAATAAAAAAAATAAAAAATTAACAGTCACCGCGTGCAATACTATGATCGCCGGCGACGACGACCTGGGAGACTCATCTGAGTCTCTTCCGACGGCTGATCGGAGATCAGAGGAGGGGGGAAGCTGGAGGAAGAGATGGGGGAGTAATCCAACAGCTTGGATCGAAACCCCGATGGCTGGAATGCGCTGTCGACCTCCCCTCGCCGGTGTCTTCTCCAGCGACGGTAATTCCCACAAAGGCACGACCGGAGGTTGCGGCTTGATGCGGCGGAGGTCGGAGGAGCTTCGGAGGTGCACAGCGAGACTATGGAGCGACTCCGGCGTGGCTGATGCGACCTGGGGTGTTCCCTCTTTCACAAGCTCCGGCGACGATTGCGATGGTGGTGGACATGGTGTTGCAGCGGCGGGGCGCTCGAGCGGCAGCTGTGGGGGTGCTTGGCGGTTCACGGAGAGGCTTCCAGGTGTGTTGGTTCATCCCGGGCATGACCAGAGCGTCCTAGGGGATTCCACGGCAGAGGAAGTCATCGATGGAGGCGACACGCTGAGCATCAGTGCGAATCTTCTATAGCGGAGGAAGACCAGAGAGGAGGAAGAAGAAGGGGAAAGGAAGGAGAGACCCGCGGGGGCCTCGCCTGAGACCAAGTGGCTCAGAGCCTTCACTAGTGGGATGAACCCACCATCGGTGGTGCGGCGACGATGTGCTGAGGGAGAATTCATCTGGCGAAGCACAACCAGAATATCGGGACACGTCCTAGACCTAATGTAGATGCTCTGAATTGGAAAAAAAAGGAGGGAGAAGGATACCTGACGAGTGGACTGTCTTCTCCAGTGAGATGGGTCGACGGCAGTGGGCTTCGACGATGCTTTGGATTGCGTAAAAAGGGCTGGTGTGGCTTGGGAAATTGGGGCTGGATACTCTCGCAGGTTGGTAGTCAAGGGAGGTGGGCTTTGGATCACTGGGGAGAGGCTGGAAGCTCGCTGATAGTTGATGGATGAAGATCGGTCAGTTCGTCGACGACATCCAGCTTTATACTTCGGCGAGGCTTCCCAGAGCGCTCGATCCTCCTCCCTTCAGCGGATGAACGCCGTTGGATTGAGTGTGAGCTGGAGGAGGCTAGCCAAAGATCACGGAGGCTGAGATCTACTCCGAATTCCTTTGGATTGCTCGTCGGAGTTCTCGTTGGAAAATTAGGGTCGTCAGAATTATTTTTGACTTTTCTAAAGTTCTGAATTGAATTTCTGAATTAAACAGTGTTGGGCTTAATGGGCTTAGGGTTTTGGATTTTTATTTTGGTTTTTCTTTTGACTTTTATTTTGGGATTTTTAGGGTTTTTTTAGGGTTTTAATTTTAGATTTTTAATTGGATTTTGTGGGTTTAATTTAATTTCTTAATTTTGTAATTTAAGCTTTAATTAGGGTTTTGATTAAATTAGATTTTTTGTTTTGAGATTTTTTAGGGATTTTTAGGGTTTTGACTTTAAGTTTTTAAATTAGGGTTTTGAATTTTAATTTAGGCTTTTTATTTATGTTTTATGATTTTAATTAAATTTGTGATTAATGTTTAATTAGGGTTTTGATTACTTAAGTTTTTTGTTTTGTTTTGTTTTTTAATCATTTTAGATTTAGGGTTTTGGATTTCAATTTGGAATTTGGGTTTTGTTAGGGTTTATGGTTTTAATTTAGGATTTTTGAATTTTAATTAGGTTTTATGTTTTTAATTTAGGTTTTTTTAATTTGGTTTTATGTTTTTAATTTAGGGTTTTTGTGTTTTAATTAGGTTTTATGTTTTTAATTTAGGGTTTTTGTGTTTATTTATGGTTTTTGGATTGATTTAGGATTTTGAATTTTAATTAATTAGGGTTTTTATTTGATTTTAAGTGGATTTAATTGGATTTTACTTAATTAGGGTTTTCATTTTATTAATTTGGGTTTTTATTTGGTTTTAAATGGATTTAAGTGGACTTTACTTAATTAGGGTTTTATTTGATTGATTGGATTTTAAGTGGACTTAAATTTCAATTTCATTTGAATTAGGGTTTTTGTTTTATTAATCTGATTTTATGTGGATTTTATTTGATTTGTTTGGTTTCAAGTTTAATTAGGTAAGAGTAGGCTAGTGTGGGCCTTATTGGGCTAAGGTTTTGGGTGGTCACAACCAGAGCATCATCCAGGAGAGCCTGCTGCCAAGTGACTTCAAAATTGTGGTGTCTACAGTAAGTTACAACAAACTCTATCGTGGATAACTATTGAGTCTTTTACTTGTGAGTTAGGTAAGCATCACCATGCTACCTTTTGTCTACCTTTTGTCGTCCGTCTACTTTTGTTAGTAAAAGTTCGTTTGAGTTGATTCACTTAGTAAAAGCTCGAGTGTCGTTTGTGTTAGGTTTTCACTACTACATTATCTTCAAGATAGATCCCATGTACCTACAGTAATCAAATTTTTTTTCACTGAAATAAAGATTCAATTTTTTACGACTACTCACTTCTTTTGTACTGATAATGAAATATGTGTAACTAAAATCTTTGAGTTCTATGCTTCCTGTCCCCATACCTCACAGCAAAATGGAGTAGTTGAGCGTAAATATTATCACATTTTAGATGTTATGCATACTCTTATGGTTCAGATGAATGTTCTAAAATGTTACAAGTCTAACGCTATTCTTTTTGTTACTTATTTGATCATTAGGATGCCATCAACTATCCTTTTTGGGGACATTCCTCTCCGTCAGTTGTACCCTAATGAGAGTCTTTTCCATCTTCCTTCTAGATTGTTTGGTTGTATTTGTTTTGTTCAAAATCACTCACTTGGACTTGACAAATTAGTTCCTAGAGCTCTCAAGTGTGTCTTTGAAAGATACTCTAGGACTCAAAAAGGGTACCATTGTTACTGTCCACATTCACAAAAGTATCTAGTTTCTGCTAATGTCATCTTCTTTCAGTCCATACCCTTCTTCTCTTCTTCTACACTTATGAAGTCTACATCTATACCTCTTCCAATCCCTATTGATAGTTCTACCTCAGCCAGTGTATCACCTTCCATTGTCAATCGTCTTGAGTCTAACCCCTTACAGGTTTATCGTTGTTGCCAATAGGGAGACCCGACCGCATCTGCTCAGGTTAAGACTACTTTCAACTTTACAAGTCAGCCATCTTATGACCTCCATCTTCTAATTGCCTTATGCCATGGTAAGAGCCATTATACCTGACATCCCATTTCATATTTTGTTTCCTATAATTATCTTAACCTTGTTTTTTATCAATTTGCCTTGTCCATTTCGACTGAAACTATACCCAAGAACTACTCAAAGGCTTTGAAGCTACCATACTAGAAAATTGCTATGAATGATAAGATACAAGTCTTACAGACACGAGATACTTAGGAGCTTGCCAATCGCCAACCTAACTTGACAATTCTTGGTTGCTGCTTGGTGTTTGTTATCAAACACAAACTAGAGGATTCCATTAACAGATACAAGACTCGTTTGGTTGCTAGAGGATTCACACAAACATACAGTCACTACTAGAAAAATAGGAAATCGTAGGAACAGATGTGAGAACATTACAAGGACAAAATGAGGATACATTAAGTCCTTGTAAAGTCCTCACTAATAGCCTTTACAAGGACATTACAAGGACAAAAAGTCCTCATAGTATGCCTTGTTGCTAAAACACATTTGTGAACATTTTGTCGCAATGTGCATGCAAATATTTTTACAAGGACTTAATGAGGATAAAATGTTCTTGTAAAGTCATTGCTATTAGTCAAAATCTCTTTGCAACGTACACGCTATGTCCTCATAAAATTTTAAAAAAAAATTAAAAAATAAAAATTACCAGGACTCTGCATTGTCCTCGTCGACTCCTCACAAGGTCTAATTTTTTTTAAAAAAAATCAATAAAATTTATTTTTATATTATTTTGATGTCAACTATATCTTTGTGTTAAAATGGTTACAATCACAAAAGCAACTTCAACAAAAACTATGTAGGCCTCCACCAAGCTTAAAAGCTAAAAACTGCATACAAAAAGATAATAAAACCACTTTAAGTTTTAACCGTATGTCAAAATAAGACTTTCGATCTTGTCATTATAAGGAGAACTAAAGATCTAAGTACCTAATCTGCTTGAGCAACATTAGAAGAAGAAAAAGATGAAGTTCCTGATTGAAAGGTATTGTCATAGATTTCAACAAATATCTCACTAATTGAGAGAATAATGAGTCATAAGCACACAATTACAAGTGAAGCCAAAAATATATAGCAAGGAGGGAATGAGAAATATGATGGAAAAAACTAACGCCTGAGCGTGTTCCAGCGTCGAGCGTTTGGAGCTCCGGCGATGGTCAAGAAGGAGAAGAACATTGTAAGTTTTTTCTTGTATCTTTTTTTTCCTTTGTCTTCTCCTCTATTTATAGGAGACCTTGACCACCCCTCCGCCCCTCCTCCAACGGCTCCCCTTAGCCGTTTCATTTCCGGCCATAAAGGCCTGGTAACCGTCGGAGTTAATCCGGCCATGAATGGGTGAAAACGGTCGTCCATTTCACCCTTCATTTGAAATGGTCTTCAATGACCATTACTCACATCTCCCACTTGATCATGAAGACCATGCACAAGTTCCATGCACAGAGATGTTTTATTTCCACTTCTACTATCCGTGAAGTGTATATTTAAAATTTTAATTTTCCACTCCCACTATTCATGAGAATGTTCTTCTTTTCCATCATCCATGGAAATGTTCCTTAATCCCATTAAGTTCACGAACTTAATG
>JAMKQA010043321.1:0-21512 GCA_024699735.1 Posidonia australis | reverse complement strand
AGTAACATGAATAAAACTGAGCATATAGATTCATTTAATGATAAAATAAAGACAAATTTATATAATTTATTTGAAGAATATGTTAGAAATTACGGTGAAACATCTATTGGTCAAGCATCTAATTTATTAAGATCACAAACAAGTAGTAGTAGTGGTAGTTCTTTATGGAGTAGATTAAATAAAA
Source organism: Posidonia australis (assembly GCA_024699735.1). Lineage (NCBI taxonomy): Eukaryota > Viridiplantae > Streptophyta > Magnoliopsida > Alismatales > Posidoniaceae > Posidonia > Posidonia australis. Next base: position 21,328 of record JAMKQA010043321.1, on the reverse strand, counting down.
AGAAGGAAAAATATATAAAATCAAGTACAAAAAATGAATTAGATAATTATTTAGAATCTTCAATTGCTTTTAGTGATTTAGAAATAGATAACTTAAATATATTAAAGTGGTGGTCTACTACAGTTATTAAGTTCCTATAGTTGCAAAACTAACGATTCTGACGTCAACTGTGGCATCATAATCTGCATTTTCGGTAGGAAAAAGTGTATTAAATGATAAAAGATGTAGATTATCAGGGAAGTCTGTAAAAGCCTCCGTCTGCTTAAAAGATTGGTACGATGCAGTTGACCGTCTTCAAGGATTGAATTTGAAATCTGAATCAGAAGAAGACGATGATGCGACATCAACTTCAACAGGCAGAATAGACTTCCCAAATGAATAATTCTTGATGTAAAAATTGGAAAAAAAAAGTAAAACAAATTATGTAAATATCTTTTGTATTTTTTATGTAAAAAATTTATTGTATTTCAAATATTTTTTATTAATAAAAAAAATAATTTTAAATTTTTTTTTTTGATCCAATGAACCGACGCAAATCGGTTCGGCCCGTCGGCTAGTAAACCCGACCCACATACAGGCCATGGACCATATCAGACCCATGGCCTATACAAACAGGCCCGACCAGGCCCAACCTGGCCCAACCTTCGGGCCGGCCCGACTCGATTTAGGTCCGGGCGGACTGCTACGTACAGTATTTTGTATGTGTACCGTTGGAATAAGACTACTACGGTCCGTCCGCGGCGCAGCAGAAAATCCCGGCGTCGCTGAAAAGCTTGGCACCCGTTCCACGTAACCACACCCACTGCCCCAGAACAACGCGTTCCCGGTACACGAGGACATTATGACCCATCACGTCTTGTGCTCCAGGTCTCCATCCTTTTCACGCAACGCCCGATTTCCCACTTTATAAAATTCCCAGCTAAAATACTACCAACTCCCATATTTAGTTTTTTATTCTAATAATTACTACCAGATATTATATACGTAATAAATCAGAGTAAGTCAAAATTATACAATAGCAGCACAAACTCACCATGTTTTAGATAATAACGTCTCTAGAGAAAGTCAAAACCATAAATACGAAAACCTCAAATCGTTAGATTTACCATAGTCACGATTATTATGCCAAATACGGGACGACGAGTACCATTATCATTGCAGAATAAGAGACAGGGCCGTTTCGTGAGTGACAATCTTTTTTTATGTTCGCGTTTCTCCCACCACCACTTTCTCTCCCACAGGCCACAGCACCATTTCCGACAGGTTCGAAGAGCAACCCCCAAATAGTTCCTTCTCTCTCGTAGCTGAAGAAACCCTAGCCTTCCCCCACTCTTCTGCTACTGGAAAATGCCACCGAGAGAAGAAACCCTAGCAGCTCCTACTCTCCTCCTCTGATGGACCTCGGTGGAGACCAGTCGGCAGACGCGGCGGCGGCGGCGGCAGTGCTGGTGAAGTCGGAGAACCGCCCAATCCCTTTCTCGATCGATCTCAACGAGGCGCCCTCTCCTTCCAGCGAGACCACACCTTCTTCTTCCACCACACCCACCGCAGTGCCCACGCCGCTGGTCCTCGATGCGTACGCTCTGGCCTGCCGCTACCACGGGAATCTCCCGCAGCCCGACAGCCGGCCGGCGGAGTTCCCCGGGGAGGCTGGGGTGGGGGTGCCGTTCCTTTGCGGAGTGTGTGAGAGGGTGGAGACTCGTGGGGCTACGTTGGTGTGCGACGGGTGTGAGATGGGTTTCCATTTGGGCTGCGTCGGGGTGAAGGTCGGGCCTGGGTCGCAGTTCGGGGAGTGGGTGTGTGGGAGGTGCGCGCAGAGTGGGGGGAGGAGTAAAAGGTGGCCGCTTGGGCCGCTGTGTGCGGGGCTGAGGAGGGCGGGGCGTGGCGTGAGGTTGCTTGATATCAATGCGTTGCCGCCCAGCGATGGGGATGGGGATGTGGTTGTTGGGGAAGAGTTCCGCCATGTTCCTAATGGAAATAGGTGCGTCTCGTTCTCCTTTCTTGTTTCATAGAGTGCCTTTAAAAAAAAATCACGCATGGCTGTTAAAGTCTTTTTTTAAAAAATGTATCTTTCATCTGTTGCTTGCATTTTTCTCCTGGTCCTGTAAACTGTAAATAAAAAGGTATGCTGTTGCCCGTTTCTTGCGTCGAGGGAAAAAAAATCTTACACATTTACATGAACAAATGTTGCCTCAGTTGGTAGTGTTAGTCGCTATTCTGTCATACTTCCTTTTTTCCTTCCCTTGTGAACAAACATTGTAAAAGCATCGCCACTTTATGCAAAGCAAACAGAAGCCACTATAAATAGAGATTAAAATAGTAGCAGAATGCTTTGAAAGGTACAATAACAAAAGAAAAAAACCCAGTAAACAAAACAGCAGTACCTGAAGTTGCCAACATATTTAGTAAAAGAGAGAGTGATAAACAATTTGTTGTAATTTGTTGCCCATGTCAATCTACTATCTTCCATATTAATGTTCAAGTTGTCAGTTAATGATATATTGCAAATCAGAAAAAATAGACCATAGTATAGGATTGTTTAGGTGAAAGAAGTAGTGCCTCAAGTGTTCAGGGGTGATGCTTTGCTCTTTGGCATAGGGCCTTGGACATCCATCTTTAATTAGTGATGGCTTGTTGGTGCTTCCGTGGTGTCTTGGTTACTAACCCTGGTACATCTTGCTATTCCTACTTAAACCTAGCTTTATGGCATTCAAGATATGTAATTTTTGTTCAAATTAACATGACCCTTTAGCCTCATAATGTGCCCCATTGAAGGGTCACCACTGGAGAGATCTCGTTTTTGTGCCCTAGGCAACACGTAAGGACAAGGAAATTAAACAATGGGTGTGTTGTGTGGGAAGCTCCAGATTGGAGCATGTGTAATTGTAACCATCCAATTGTGGTGTGGGTTTAGTTGATTTATGGGTCATCGGGTTGGGTAATTTTGGACCCATACCCAACCCATACTCAATCCATACCCAACCCATGCCCAAGGCACAAACTTCGGGTTGGGTCGGGTTGGTTCTCGGGTTTATAGTACTTGAATTTTATATAAAAAAAGATATAGACTCATCTATTATTAATTACAAAAAAAATGATAATGAACTTATCTATTATTAAAAGTCAGAAAAGTCGACATGTGATACATTAGTATTGCTTAGCCATCTAATAATAATTTTCTCTAAGAATACAAGAGAATGGTGTTAACTTAACTAAAGAACCAGAAGATTGCAAAATTTAGAGGATAATTCATGGTTTATTGATCCAAAAATAACTAATAAAAGTATAATTACTTAACAAATAGAAGTAGCTCTATTAATATTGTCAATGAAATATATACAAGTGTCAAGCATAAGAAGTGAAAAAAGAAGTTGTGATTAATGTTTTATACTTTTATTAATTAAAAATTATATATATATATATTATGTATTTATAAATATAAATAATTACTATTATATATATATATATATATACCTTCGGGTTCAGATCGGATTGGGTAACTCAAGTCTAAAACCCATATACAACCCATAAAGTTCGGGTTTGGGATTTTCTAACCCATATTCAATCCATGATTAGAAAAATCCAATTCAATCCAACGCACACACCTTGGATTGGTTTGGTTTTCGGGTCAACCAAGACCCATGTACACCTCTAGTTGATAGGGATTTTTTTAATTTCCAAGTCTTTTTTTGGGAGATGGCCAATAGCCTATTTATGCCTTGGAAATGAAAGGAAATGGAAAATATTAGTCAAAGGGAAACCAAAGGAAATAGAAACCAATAGAATTTATTTTCCGCTTGATCAAATTTTTGCTATTTGTGCTTGTTATTGAAAACAAATAGAAACATATTTCCGTTGGGATTCTATCGTATGTCCATAGAAATGAAAATCTTGTTGACTTTTATACTCTGGGAATGACCAGAAACTGTTTCTTTTTCCAGTGAAGGCACAAACACCACTTAAAAAAGTGGTCTAAGAAAAATTAATTTTCTTTTCTTTGGTTTCTTTTGGATTCTGATAGCACAAACTCTCCCTCCTTCCAAGTATTGGAGTTCACCTTGAAAATGGATCCGGAGGGAGTTGTTTTTTCTTTGATGTTGCTTGTAATACCAACTTTATCATTCTTGCCTTTCTCAACTTTAGAGGATAACTTCACCATAATTAAATAGTAAATTTGAGATGCTATAACTGAAATTCACACAAGTGACTGTGATACATTGAACACTAAAGTGTCGGATAATATCCAGCATAAACTACAACACCTAGTTTGAAGATTTTTTTACCACTAACTGCAATTACAGTTTTGCTAAAGTAACACACTCTTATGTTATTTTGTATTGTTGAAACCCTTTGTTTTACTGGCATATTCATGTTGTAGATCTCCTTTTACATTTCTTATTCTTATATTATTGTAATATCCCTTGGAAAATGTGAAAAACGGTACTCCCTACTCATAGTCATCCATGAAGACAATGTCTTCTCTATGGTGTCAAGACCTTCACTCGAGGGATTGGCCTTTTCTCTCGTGCATTTTGTTGTCCTTTGTCCCTTCACTGGTTCTAATATCCCGACTCATGTACACTCCAACATTGCTTTAATGCTTTCCTACGAAGTTCTGGTACCTTGATGTTACCTTTACTTCGATATCTTGAAGAAATACTAGTGAATGATCATTTATAATACTGTCAATGGCTAAATCAATTTTATTTAGAACTGCAGCTGTCTGAATAAGTTTGAAGGTGTCTATCAAGCTGATAGTTGGTATTAAATTATTGTTTTTCATATGACTTTATAAATGAATAGGACTGAAACAATGAAATGAGTAATTTCATTCGGTATATTATGGCATAACAAAATTCCATTGGGATATGTATGTTTCTTTTTCAAGGTATGAATGGCCATGTTGAAAGATAAATTTAAAGCTTTAATGTGGTGTATTTTGAATGGTAAATGTAGCACTCAATTAGGAAAGTAAGGAGAATCATTTTTCTGTTCACTCGTGCAGCAAAGATCCATGGATGGACCAACAGAGATTGGCTTATTTGGATTTGACTAGAAGGATCTTGAACTTGGAGGTGATGAAAATGAATTAAAAAAGTAAACATGCAAATAATAACTTTACAGTAGCCATGTTTTGAATTTATATAGTTCCCTTTGACATAGTGGGTTTAAGATCATTTGGTTGGATTGAATGGCTAGTTCATTAAATTAGCTATTTATATACCTGTGGGTTGTAAGGATTTAAGAATTATTGATAAATGACGATGAAATGCAGAAACAATAGAATGGGCCGATGAGCTCATTGAAAAAAGCCTCATGTTGTTTCTCAAAAGTTGCTTCATAAGATGAAAATTTCAATTATTGGATTTAATCAACATTATCTACAGAACAAAGATCAAGTGATTGCGAAAATTTATCATTGGAAGCATCAAAATCTTTGAACAAGAGTAAATGTACAAATCGTGAATTTACTATTGTCAACGTGTTCCTCAAGATCCACTAGTTAGATGAGAATCCAAGTAGTGGATTTCTTTTGCATTTTTTTATGCTTCGGAAATCAAGTGATTTCATAATTACTACCATGGATAGTTCAAAATCTTTGAATAAGAGGGTGTGTGAAGCATGAGTCCAGTGCTATGCAAACAACTGCCCAACTATTTGCATGTATTATACGACTATTGGCTTTGTTACAAAACGTATTTACTTTCATTAGAAAAATTGTCTCATATTACCATACAACAAGGGGTACATTGTCTTGAAAGTAAGTCCAAGCCCAGGATCATATTCTATCCCCCTCCAATATTGGTTATAGATATAATTCACAGAATATCCATGAATAGGATCAAAATTCCATGATATTTACCAATAAAAAAGTCCATGATATTTCAATAAGATTCCTCATTTTGAAGTTAGTCCATTATGCTTCGTCTTTCGAGGACAGAAATAACCATCACTTGTAAATTGCAACTCTTTTTTGATGTCAATGTCTATGGCTTGTTAATGCCTTGATTGAAAAGGTAAAGAATGGAATATGGACTTTTATATGGCTATGACTTCTCCTTGGTTTTGTGATGGGTTCTGTTATGAACTTATATGCCATATTATTTGTTAAAGTGTGCAAAGATATCAATAAGAATATGACTAAGTTTTTTGATCATTTATTTGCTATTATTATTTAACATAATCCTTGGTTTTGTGATGATTTGTTGCTATTAGCTTATTTGTCATATTACTAACGAGAGTTTGAAAAGAATATTAAATAAGATTATGAAAATGTTTTTTTATGTTTGATCACTGAAGAAGTTATGATCACATGCTATAATTTATTTCCAATGTGCTTTGGCGCCGTCCATGGTTATATAGTGTCTTCGATATTAAAAATTCTGACAACATCTATCTTCATTCATTTTTATTGTGCTTGGAATTAAACAATGTTGGAGGAAAAGATACCATATATTGGTTGCCTAAAATATGCATCCTTGTTCATCTAAAAGTATGTATTAGCTGTTGGCACCAGATTAACGCTTCACTTGAAAGCAAGTCAGTGATACAAATTTTTTTTGTAGGAAGCAAACGTCTTCTGGTGATTATGTTGCTAGTTATAATGGGCAATTGCCATACCCAGAAATGGTTTACCTCGGGAATGGACTGGATTCAGGACTTGGTTCAGTCACAATGACTAAAAGATTGAGAAGAACAATGGAAGACGTGCCTCGTCAAGGACTCAGAACAATGAGTTATGAAGATGCTATATTGAGCTCTTCACTTGGACGGATGCCTATGGGTGATGGTGTAACCGTAAGGACATCAGCTAGGTTACAGCAAGAGATATGTCTGCAATCTTTGAGAGAATTTGTTGCAGAAAGACAAGGCCATTTGAGTGATGGTTGGAATGTGGAATTTACACATTTGTCCAATCAATGTGGTTCACGTGCAATTTATTGTTCGCCTGATGGGAAAAGGTTTGAATCAATGTTTGATGTTGCTTGTTATCTTGGGTTAACATCAAATGTTGCTTGTGGAAATACTGATGTGAAAAATGACATGGTTGGTGTAATTAAAAAGTCATCCACCCGTCGTAGAAGGAGAAAAGAACTTGCAAGACTCTCAAGGACAATTAGTTCTGTAGAAAACCAAGATAGCAATAAGACCAGTTGTGTTGTAGAGGTCAGTAACGGTGAAGGAGTAGATGACAAACTGTGCAATTCAAGTAATACAGTGGGAAATAAAGAATCTGTTGCAGATGAAAAAGGATCTGGTTTTCCCAACTTGAATGTAAGTACTATTTAAATGCCATGAATGGCCACAAGCTTTCCTTTTTTGGCCCCTTTGCTTCATCTCTTTATGTAGCTCAATACATAGGCTCCTTGCTTTTATATTTATCTTTGTGATTAATCTATTTTTTTATGGTTTTCTTGGTTTTTTAGATTCGACTTCCTATTCAATATGAAGATTTCTTTATTACCTATTTGGGTAAAATTGACAACCGACCAGCGTACCATAATTCCAGTCAGATCTGGCCTGTGGGTTACAAGTCTAGATGGCACGATACGATTACAGGATCCCTTTTTGAGTGTGAGGTGTCTGATGGGGGTGCTTCTGGTCCTATTTTCAGTGTTACAAGAAGTTCATGCTCGGTATTAGCTGTTCCATTAGGGGAAACTATTTTATCGCATGCTATACATAGCAAAGCAGATATTCCAAGAATGCTGGAAAGTGATGCCTTTATTGTTGAAACAAGTTGTGATGAGGACGACCAAATTCAGGTTTTACTATCCGATCCTTGTCTTTCAGGTCAAGATCTTCATTCATGTTTGTCCAATATGTCAGGCCAACGATGCAAAGAATCCTCTATAAAAGATGATTTGCAAAGACCAGATTCTTTGACATCTCAATCTAGTGTTGTTCCTGGATTCGATGAATGCTCAGATCAAAATCATGGCTTAAGAGATGAAATTGGAGAGTTTTCTGTTGAAGGAAGATCATCTTCTTCAGTGTGGAGAATGGTTTCTCAAACTTTTGTTGATACTTGCAAAGTACTCTATAAACAGTCCCATGATCTGCGGCTTGTCTGCAGACATCGAGTCAGTAGGGCGCCCCTTCTGCACCCTGAGGTTTCAGGTACAAAATCTGTGGACCATCTTGGCCCATTAGCAAGGTTTCACTATGCTGCAGGTCCTATTGACAAACCACATGTCATGAAGAGTGATGCTGATTTAGAAGCTGCATGTGAATCAATATTGAAGTGGTTGGACCAAGATAGATTCGGGTTAGATATGGAATTTGCACAGGAAGTTATAGAACAACTTCCTAGAGCAGAATCATGCTCACAGTATGACTTTTTAAGAAATAGAAGAAACCACTTAACATCACATACAGTAGCAAGTGGTTTGCTTTTGCCTAAATGTAGAAATCTAGCATGTGGTGAGGCAGAGATCATACCATATGAGTCCTACACAGGATACAAGAGTTCCCGAGTGGTGGACCAGCACGAAGAATGGTGGTTGGGATACAACTTCCCTCCTCCTGGTCGAGTTTTACAGGGTAGGCTTCCTTCGGAGCTGTTTGGTGATGTTCTTCAGGTATGTGCAGAACTTTCATTATACACTAAACTCATTGTTATATATGTGTATATATACTTCTGGCTATGTTGTTGTAATTTTGAGTTTTATGCACAGATATGGGAATTGTTCTGGCGCTTCCATGAGATTTTGGGGTTAAATGAACCTTTATCACTTGAAGAAATTGAAGCTGAGCTTACTGATCCATGGTCTTATGGTTCAAGCATTCCCGACGAAAATGTTAAAGAAACCCATGACAAAAGTATCAATTTACTGGGAGCAGAAAGCAGTAAAGCACAGCCTTGTTTATCTGCTCCTGAATCTGATTCGGCTGTTTGTGGGGAGTTCACATTCATTCCAGTTGAGACAAAATCAATGAAGGAGGCTGCCCAAGCTAAGGTAGCATCACATACTTATGGAAGGTGTGCTGGTGTAGCATTGACAAGGGCTCATGTGTCTTTGTTGAAAGTGTTGGTCGGTGAGCTGCAAGGGAAGGTGGCAGTTTTTGCTGATCCTAATTCTGATGCTGTGGAAATAAAACCTAGGCGTGGACGGAGAAAGGAAGTTGAAAACTCCATGTCAGTCAAAAAGTATAAAGTTGACATGCTTCCTATTAATGAGTTGACATGGCCTGAATTGGCTCGGAGATACGTGTTGGCTGTGTCTGCTATGGGATGTACCTCAGATTCTGCGGAAATCTCCAGTCGTGAAGGTACAAAAGTGTTTCGCTGTCTCCAAGGTGATGGCGGCATTCTTTGTGGTTCACTTGCTGGTGTGGCTGGTATGGAAGCAGATGCACTAGTAAGAGGAAAAATAACTCATCTCTTCTTCCTTGTTGTTTTCATTTATTTCTGCTCATACTTAAATTTGAAATTAATTCTAATCCACAATAAATTTTTTCAAATGGACATGTTATTTGCTTAAATGTTATTCTTGTCCATTGCCAATTTGCCATAACTGATGGAAATATTATTTCACTGTTAAAAATGAAGTCCATTGTGTGATTTTGGGTTCAAAACTTCTTAAGATGACTTTTCAGTTTCCAGTTGATGTGCATTATTCATGAACTTTTGGCAATTATCGTGTTAACTTCTTTCAAACGAATCTCTTGCAAGGATTTACATCAGTATTCTTATTAGAAACAGTATCTGGTAAAACCTTCTCCTCCAGAGAGTGAATGGTTTCTCCTGCCATACCTCTACGTGCTATGGTCGAACATGTTGCTTTTAGATGGTCTATCAGCACCTGTATCAACCAGGCTGTTATGATGTTCAATTATAGGGCTAGAATTACATTATTATCTGTTCAAACTTGCTGCCAAGTTCCTTAATTAGTGCTATTCCTTTATCTGTTGTCATAGTTGTTACTTCTTTCGGATGCTGTAAGAGCTTTATCTGATTTAAATTATTAGAAACACCAGAAACTAGGCAATAGTATTAATGCTTGCATTCAATGAGTTGAAGCACCTCTTAAGGAAGTGGATGAGAGGAAACAAGAGTCAGTTTGTCTTTTGTACTTCTCCCACTGATGACCAGGTGGTGTAAAATGTCGATACCGTTGTACGCCATTGTGTAATGGCAAATATAAATGTTTTCTGAGAAAAAAAAAATCTGTGGTGTAGCCTTCATGCTTAAACATGACTTTTCTGAAGTTTTTTCCAAACTATTTTATCATTATATTTTGCTGGGACATTATGAATTTTTTAGGGAATTGTGGTATTCTTATGTTATGGTAATGGCATGTTCAGAGCTTCAGCTTAGCCGTCTATCTTTGTAGGACAACCACAATAGTTGTATTCTTTTTCTAATTGTAAATTTTTGAAATCCATTAAATACGCGATCAGTTTGTGAAATCTGTTGTTTTATAATTTTAAAAAGGTAAGTTTTTTAGGATACAAGTGGAGCTGACACAAAATTCACTAATTTTGTTGTTCTCAGCTGCTTGCAGAGGCTGAAAGGCGAATTTCTCACTCTGTTAAACAGGAGCATGAAGTTTTTCCTGTGGAATATATGGACTCCGAAGCAGTCAATGTCGTTGAGCCAGTTGCTGCTACAAACAGTGGTGTTCTTCCAGAGTGGGCACAATTGTTGGTACCTGTGAGAAAGCTACCTACTAATGTTGGGACTAGGATACGGAAGTGTATCTATGATGCTTTGGGTAAAGGTCCACCAGAATGGGCAAAAAAGTTGTTGGAGCATTCAATCAGCAGGGAGGTTTATAAAGGCAATGCGTCAGGGCCCACCAAGGTAAATGTTGCCAGTTCTTAGAATTGCTGTTTCTAAAATATTGCAAGCATCACTGTGAACTTTGTTGGTTAATATTAAGTTAAAATTGTAACATTAGATGCTTGTCTTTTTCCCACTTGTAAGTATAATAGAAACTGGTCCCATAACTTGCATATTTAACTTGATATGTTGTCCTTACACATTATAACATGTAGGCATTTTACTTTAAGTTTGCATAAGCAGAAAGAATTTGCACTCAAGCACCCATTTTACGGTAACCTGATGCAATAAAGCCTACTAGGCTACTGTCTATCATATAATTTGGTGTTTAGCATAAGCTTCCTATGTTCATTAAATAGGAGAACCGACTATGTTACTATTGTAGGCAACTTATCCTTAAGTAAGACATTTAGTAAGTTAGGAAAGCATTTATTAAAGAAAGCATAGAACTACAACATGAAGACTTGTCAACAAGACTTTTTTTGTGTTCTTGGGAATTGACTAAGTGTCTAAAACTTGTTCTTTTTGTTATTGTCTTTTATTTAATGTGTCTTTTATGTTGATGGTTTCATGTTAACTTTTGCTTTTATGGTCTTAGGCTCACATTCTCATTATATTTTACTGTTATCTCGCAATTTTTTTATATATTCCATTGTTATTTGGGTTTTTATTTGAGTTTAGAATAGATATATTAATGCATAATTGCGTATAATAATATGTAATATCAAGGGTAAAAAATTCTGAAGAATACTTATTTTTTACGCCAAGGTGCCCAGGCACCCTAGCTCAATGCCTTTATGCCTTAATAACCTTGCATCACGAATTGGGTTTGGAAACATTAATAACATTTATATTTACTCTTACAAGCTAGGAATAGTTGATCACCTCTAAGATGATACATACAAAATCTTACAAGCATAATTGCATCTCAATACCAAAATGTTTCAGCATGTAGATTGATGAACTAAAATGCTAACTCTGCTGTGGGTTCAAATGGAATTGCTTGCTAGTACAACTACGTAGCATGTACAAATTATCCCATATAACCTGCTCAGTCATGCCATTTGATGCAAAGGAAAGTATTTGTTAAAAACAACTTTTAAAGACTATACAATTTTAGCATCCAATTTGCATTTTTTTCAAGAACTAGACTGAAACAAATTTATAGATTAAATTAATTATCTAGGAATTAGCAATATTCCAAAAAAACAGTTGTTTAAACGTCGTTTAAATGTTCTTTACATGGCATCGTTTCATTTACACTTATACAATCCTTAAATGGTTGGACTTTAAATAAATTTTTTAGAAAAAAAACATATGGTTTTTGATAATATGATGTTAACTTGTTGCCATCGACATAATTTGATTTGCTAGGTACTTTTGGTTGTTTACTTATGCTTGTCACTTGTTTAGCTATTGAATTTTATGTTTTTGGATTTAATTATTTGTGGTTGAATGATAATTACTTGGCCATGGTCAAACGGTAATTACTCATATACAAGTTGTATTTTCAATTAAGTTACTTGTTTTAAATCATAATTTTATATATTGAGGTAATTTAATGATTGTTGTTGGTTGTAATATGGATGCAATTTTTTATTTTTTATTTTAATTTGAGCAATTTTTCATTAAACAGTCATTTAAACCTCATTTTTCAAAAAACGTTTAGAAAGTCTATCGTTACAGAGACTGTTTTTGGTTTTTGAAAATATCGTTATAGAGTCTGTTTTTCAAAAAAACGTTTAGAAAGTCTATCGTTATAGAGACTGTTTTTGGTTTTTGAAAATATTGGGAATTCATATTTGATCGTTGTGTTATTAGGAGAAAATAATATGTCAATATGCAGAAATTCTTATTATGAGCAATTTAAACCTAAAAATGTATACTTTTCACTAGACTGATATATGTCTAAAAGTTTAATTTCTTATCAAGAATGATGCAAAATTTAAATTTAATTTATACAGGTTGATACTGAATTGAAAAAAATTGTTATAGATAACTTAGAAGTTAGAACTAAAGTACAACTTACAATAAAATTGGGAGATGGGACAAATAGAAGGGTGGTTAGAAATCTTGTGAGAAGTGTGGAGTCTGAAATTCTATGCCTTAAAGAGACAAAACTCCAGTATATTTGCATGAGGTTGTGTTAGTCCCTCTGGTTAAATTAGTTTGTGTTGAAGGGCTCTGTGGGGGCGACAGGTGGCTTGGTAACTGTTTGGGACAATTCCATCTTTGACCTAGTGTCCCATTTAGTTGTGACTTTGTGATCCTCGTTATCTTAAAGGTGGATGTGACTGATGTCCAAGTTGGGGTAATGAATGTCTATGGTTAGTGTGAACAATGTCGATGCAATTTCTTTTAGGATGATCTTAGGTTGGTTGACGATTGTGGTGTCAATAGGTTTTTTATTGATGGGGATTTTAAAATAGCTCGGTTCTTGACTGAACGGAGTAGTGGGTCGACCCAAATCACAAGGGGAATGTCTAAATTTAATGATTTAATCTTGGATGTAGGGTGGATCGACTAGCTAGTGTCAGCGTGTCAATTCACTTGGTTTAATTTGCACCACGATCCATCCATTGCCTGAATTACTCGAGTTTTGATATCCAGTGCTTGGGATGATTTGTGGTCGGATATACATGTGTCTTGTCTCAGTAGACCAACTTCTGATCACCTCCCTCTCCTCCTATCCTCGGTTGATTGGGGTGCCCTCATCCCTTTCGGTTTGAGGCAATGTGGGTTGAGGTGGAAGACTTTGATGGCCTTTTATGGGGATGGTGGCATCAAGCTGGGGTGAGGGGACATCAGGAGTTCAAGAGGAATTGGGATCCAACCAAGCGCCTTTGCACAAAATTGAAATGTATCAAAGAGCATTTGAAAACCTGAGTGAAAGTCAGAAAGAGGATGTTGGGGGTTGTGGATTAAAGCTAAGAAAATTGAAGACCTGAGCAAGGTTCTCTATGTAAAAGAAGGCAATGGGGTGCGGGATGAAGAAGACACGAAATTGAGGGTCAGACTGAAAGTCAATCTGGAGGAATGCCTGAGGGGTGATGAGATTGCTTGGAGACAACGGTTGAGTGTTTTATGGCTTAAGGTGGGTGATCAAAATTGAAAGTTCTTCCATTGTTTGGCCATTGGTAGGAGATAAATGAACTTCTTGGGCCCAATCTTGATTGACGGGGTCATCAAGTCGACTATGATGGATGTCAGGGATGGCCTGAGAGACTTCTTTGTGAAGCATTTGAAAGCAATATCCCATGTGCAGGTGGGTTGGAGAATGTGGGTCTCAAGGGCTTCTCGAGGATGGACGTTAGTTGGGTGGAATAAACTTTTTTGTGATGAGGCAAAGTGTGTAGGAATAAAGCTCCCAAGTCTGATGGATTCCTAATCCTCTTTTTCTAGAAATATTGGGATATCCTAGAAGATGATGTGGCACGCATGATCAATGATTTCGATGCTAATGGGGGTTGTGGGCGTATCAATTCTTACTTTTATCACCTTCATTACTAAGAAGGATGGAGCTTTGGATGTGGGTTATTTCAGACTAGGTACAAAATTGAGGCCAAGTGTCTTGTAGAGAGGCTAAAACCGCTTATGGCTGGGCATATTAAGTCTCATCAAATCACTTTCATTCGCGACAGCCAAATTCTTAATGGTTTCTTGGTGGTCCATGAGTGCATTGAGTCTAGGGAGCGTAATGGTGGCCTGGGCTTGGTTTTGAAGTTAGTCTTGAAAAAGCCTATGATAGTGTCAATTGACACTGTCTTGATGAGGCCTTGGCTTATTTGACACAGTCTCAATGATGTCTTGGCTTATATGGACTTTGGGGTCAGATGGAGTGAGTTTGTGGGTTTTTGTGCGAGTTATGCGAGATTTTTGATCTGTGTGAATGGTTGTCCCAAAGTTTTATTTGGTTGTTGCAAAGGTATGTGGTTGAGTGACCTTCTTTTGCCACTTCTTTCCTCCTTGGTGGTGGAGGTTTTCAGTTGCCTGTGTCTTAAGGCTGTCAGTTGGTTTTTTTCAGGGTTTTCGACATGTTTGGGGGGGATTGGGTCAAGGATGGGGACTTCTCATTGGCATCATTCTTCTCAATCATGAGTGGTGGAGGAACATGGGTGGGTTGTCATAAGTGGGTATGGAATAATTGTTTTCCCCTGAAGGTTCAATGTTTTGCCTGATCCTTCCTGGGGGTATTCTGACTGAGGTAGCTTTACAAAGGCATGGCCTTCCCCTTGCCAGTAGTTGTGCTTTATGTGGGTTGGCGTTGAGGATCTTTGCCACTTCTTATGGGAGTGTGGGACATTCCGTTGGTGGTGGTGTTCCTTACTCGGGAGGAGGGTGACCTTTGACTAGTTTGGTGGTGGTCTTACAGAGACTTTCTGGGAGCTTTGGAGTTGGGGTGGTAGGTGGACGGGGAGGCAAAGTTAGGTTTGGTTTGCCCTTCCACACATGGTGTGGTGGTCTCGATGGATTGAATGGAATCATTGGATCTTTCGAGGAAAGAGTTCGGCTTTGCATGTTCTTCGCGACTGAGTTATTTCTTCCATCGTTGAGTGGTTCCCTGTTAGGGGTGTGTCTGACTGATACCTTTTGTACTGATTGTTTACTGGGTTTTCTGCATATTTAGCCAGTGTACTGTGGGCTTAGATTTTGCTACTTTTTGCTTGGTTTATCTATTTGATGAGCCTCTTTTGTACTTTTCTTCAAAATGATTTTCAATAAAATTTTCTTGATTACTGCTTAAAAAAGAAACTTACAATAAAATTTGAACTTGTTTGCAATTTACTGAGTGAAATCGTTATCACCAATAAATTTAAAGTAAAATGTAATTTACAGTAATCATGGACTGATATGCAATTTACCAATATAGGAAAGATTATTTTTTTTTTCAAGGGTAAAATTTGGTCAATATTTTCCACTAACTTCGAAATAAATACAATTTACAACAATGAATGGACTGATTTTATTTAACCAAGGATGAAGGATTTCTATTTTTTTGAATTTGATAGTGTACAATAATATTACAGGTAGGATTATTTATGATATGAATTTTGGTTTTAAAACTTTAATTTATCATAAGTAAAAATGTCAGTTGTAATTTCTGGTTTGTCATAAATAGATATCAGATGTAATTTTGTTTGCTAAGATGTATTTTAATGTTGGAAGATGTGCTGACAACACGGGTCTGGACTACTTGACTTGAGTTTACTGATAGAAGGCCAACATTTTTAACTGTTGAAATATAGACATGTAATTCAAAACTAATTGGTAGTGAGTGGAGGGGTTTATCTATATATAATTACTAGTTCTGTTCTCACTTTTTCTAATGTAGTATTATTTCAACATTCTCTTTCACTTGTGGTCTTTTTTAGATTCAATAAGTGTTTCTTTTGGACATGAATAGATGTGTGGACTTGGACTTGTTTGGGTCTCTTTTAGTTTTGATATTATGTTAGAATATGGGCATTTAACTGAAAATCAATTGACAATAAGTGGAGAGATCCATCTATATATAATTACAAGTCTTGTCCTCACTTTTTCTATCGTGGGATTATTCTGACACTAACATATATAAATTGTCTCTTGAATTAATTCAGGTCTCAAATGCTGAGTTAGCAGACCTTGAAACGAGAGCTAACTACCCATTTTATGTAATCTAACCTAATAAAAACAGAAAAAGATTTTGGATTTTTGTTCATCGAAGTTGAGAGTGTTGCTGTAGAGGGCACCAATGAGGTCATAAGGCAGTAATGGTAGGAGAAGAAACAGGAACATCTGGTATTGTTGTTGTTTTGAACTGCTGAAGAGGATTTGATGGTGAGTTGATGTGGCAGCAGAAGTGATGGATGCACTGCCAAAAGATTGAAGGATATGCTGACAGCAGCAGTGCACCCGATGGCACTGGAAAGGAGAATGGTGCAGTTTTAATGACAACGATAACCTCGGAACTGTTATAGGTTGCTATTGAAATGGAAGGACATGCATTTAGCCATTTGCAATGGCATTGTTGGCATGAGATGTGAAACCCTTTGCTAAGCACTTGTGAAATTTAAATTGGGACAGGACATGCAGGTTATTATGTGTATTAAAAAGACAAATTTATCCAAATAGCCTAATAATAAGGGCATTTTTATCAGATTTTTGGCAGACTTACTATTGCCATTTTTATAGAAGGGTATAGATCTTGACATTGACATATAGATGATTCAAGATTTTCTTGGGACGTCCATTTCCAAAAAGGTATCATCATTCCTTCTACTTTGAACATGCATTTGTTTTGTTTGAGGTAAGGAAACAGAGTTTCCTCTGAATTAGGGAATTTACTAAAATGAAAAATGGCTTTTTCAGGAGTAGATTTCTGAGTATAATCTTTTCTTTTGGACAAGACACTTTAATAGATAGATAACCCACTCCCCCTTGATCTCTTGACTCAAGAAATAGCATCTCATCTTTGTTTCTCCTAAGAAGATCATGTTTATGACATCACCTTTTTTTGGATTAATCAGTTAATTGCATTTTTGATAGTGTAGCCGTCCTTCACATAAGATGATACTTTTTAGGAGCCAGTCAACCAGAAATGACATATAATGGTCATTTTCATATATGCTCTTCCAAATATAATAAAAAATTTCCAAATGTTAGAGGCAATATTGTGTGTGTGTGTGTGTATATTAGGCATTCACACTCATATTGGCTAGCTTAATTCTTGCTCAATCTGTCCATCCGCTTGAAAGTCCCATGGGAGAATGATACAGAACAAAACAGGAAGGTTACAGGGGGAAAGCAGGAGGGGTGAACAAAACAAGACTGAAACAAAATCCAAGATGTAGCAGACTCATATCTGACATCTACCAGACATGTCAGACAGATCAGGCCAAAAAAACAGGATAGAAATAAAGAAAACTAACAGATCCAAGCAGTGCTACATATAGATTATATACTGATCTATTGTTAAATTGGTAGTTATAGCAATAAGAAGGACTACGTTATAACTGAACAAAGCATAATTCATTCGATATGTGATTATTACTCTAGTTGGGGGGGGTTGTGGATTCGAATCCCAATGGGTGCATTACTTAAAGAAAAAACTAGGACCTCACTATAGTTCCACTGTTTGGGGTCAGTGACATGAATTGATTCTCTTATTTCAACTCTATCCAATGCTACCTCCTTTGTTAAAATTTGCATGTTTAAATGGTAGCTAGTGAGATTTTATTCCTGTGGAGTTATAGTGAAACAAAGGAAAGGTAATCAGAACCTTATCCCATCAATATTTTTTGGAAGTTATTGTTAAATTTAGAACTCTATTGTTTTGAAACATATGATGTCAAAGTGCTGAATCTGAATGTGCTGTAAATGGTGAACATTTGTAAGATTATAGTAAAACCCTAGCTTGTGAGGCTATTTACAAGGACATGTGTAAAGGCCTTCTGTTTACTTGAGCTGTGCTGTAAAGCTCATCTGTTTGTATTTTATCACACAGTCAATGATTAGCAGTGAAGTCACAAGTTCCTAACTTTCGGTTCTCACAGCCTTGAGAACTTATCATGACTTGGATTCTTTTCATTGGAAGTCCTTGTGAACTAATTCAATAGTGGATTTGAAGATTGTGAATTCTTGAATGTACTCATAAATTTACCTATACATAGGCTTCAAAAGCTTCTGCAACCAGCCCCTGCTAATAAGTTTCAATCCTCTTGGATTTTTTTCAGAAATTTTCTTTGGATTCTCAGTACCTCTTATTTTAGAAGAAACTTTTCATCGGTCAAACTGCTATGAATATCTTTATGTTATTTGGATTTGCAGTAGACTTCATACTGTGTGCTTATCGTTACAATGTAATGCAATTGTTTCCCTTTTTTGTTTGCAGAAAGCAGTTTTGAATGTCTTAGCACTGGCAGCGGGAAGTGGTGAAAGTTTGCAACAGAAACCCGATAAGCGGAAACAAGTTAAACGTGTTGATTCCTTGTCAAATGTGATTATGAAACAATGTAGAATTGTCCTCCGTCGCGCTGTTTCTGCAGATGATGCTAAAGTTTTTTGCAACTTGCTGGGTACAGTACTCTTGAGTCTTAATGACAATGATGATGAGGGGATACTTGGTTCTCCTGGTATGGTATCGCGACCTCTTGATTTCCGAACAGTTGACCTGAGACTAAGAGTTGGGGCTTATGGCAGCTCTCATGAGGCTTTTCTTGAGGATGTTCGGGAGGCAAGTCTTCTCAATTTTTTTTTGTGCCCAGAGAAAATTCAATTTAATTGTAGATTTGTAGTGATGTATTCTAGTTCAATAAAAATATTTCTTATATTCTTCTATGACTTGGGGGTCTCACATTGTAGGTTTCTGTGAATGAGGGGTCTCAAATGTCTTCCCTTGTATCGAGGGTTGTTGTCCTAGTGAAGTCATTTGACTTGGAAATTATTCATTAAGAGGGTTAAGTTCATCTTGAAGTGAGTTGCCATTGTAAAATTACTGCATCCTGAAGTGATCATCTGGCACAATATTGATGAAGTTAGGCTTTCATGATCATGATGTCTTCTCTAGAAACTCCGTTTTCAACGTCTTGAATATCTCATTCTTGTGCTTCTTGTGCTTGGTATGCTAATAATTAAATGTTTATATATTCTTGCATGTTCTTTATCTTTTTTACGGTTCTTAAATTGCCTAATATTTTTTAAAATTTTTAGCCCTGTTATTCAGGTTTGAGTTGATATTCAAGTAAACCTTTTGACTCTATTAGGTTTATTACCTCTTGGTTTTGCTCTTCATGGATGTTTCTTCTTTGCTTCTCCTCTATTTGCTCTATATTGCCTTGTAATAGCACTTGAAGCTTCCTTTGATTGTTATTCTGTAAAAAGGACAGAGCACGTGGACCAGTGCATGCAGGGGTGGTAGAAATATTGTTTTCTTTTTTTGTGTTAGCATGCATCTTCAATTTTCAGCTTCGCTATATAAAAAGTGCTCCCTCTACTCTGAAAAGAAATTATGTAAATGGAAGACAGTAACCCCTGAGGTTGCTATTGAATTTAAAGAAAGTGCAAGGATGAAGCTGGGTAGTGATAAAGTGGCAACTTTACAAGATCAGCTTTGTTGCTGGAAAAAGGGACAGGCTTGGATATTGAAATTGGTTTGCTTTCAGTTGAGAATTTCGTTCACACATTTATGTATTATAAATAAATGTCTTGTTGTGAGTTTGTGGGGGGTCTCAGGAACATGTCTTGGGGAGTTTAATCACCTTCCTGGGTAACGATGTGCATGTTGCTGCTTTTAAATGGAAGATCGGTATAGAATACTGAATTTTATAGATGTAATGGTTTATCTAAAGATATGCCCTCTCAAATCAAGCTCTAGGTGGTTAATTAATGATTGGGGGGTATGGCTGCATGTTTGGAACGATGTCTTCTGGAACATGCCGGCCTTCCTGAAAAGGCAGAAATAGGACTGCTTGAAGCTCTAAAGAAAAGGAAGAGGTTCTTGGCACATGCAGTTGATTGGGTTATTTGGAATGAATATGACAGATATATTTCTAGGTAAGTGTGGTAAATGGTTTGAATGGAACAAATTCTGCAGCAAGTGGAGCAACGGCTGCAGCTAGGGTGTGCTGCTAATCTTCTTAGGGCTTTAGCTAGTGCCTGGTGGGGGTTTTGTTTTCTAATATCTGCTGCAGTGACTGCTTTTGCCCTTGTAATCTTGGTAGTCAATCAAGTCTGGTTGGATGGCAGGCACCTTGTTGGTTGAAAAATGATTAGTAGTATTGCTTATCTAGAGGTAGTTGGTTAGTTGACTTGTGTCTAGTTGCTGTTATAAATCTGTAGATGTGAGGCTACTGTTGGAATATGTTTCTGCTCCTGATATATTTTGATTCTAACATTCTTGATGCATAATTGAATTTTAATACGAGATTCTCTCTCATATCTTGAATGTTTTAGTGGTTTATTTGATGTTAAATATGTCTTTTAATTTGCAGGTTTGGCATCACTTACGCACAGCTTATGGAGACAGACCTGACCTGATGGAATTGATTGAGACTCTATCACAAAATTTCGAGTCATTGTATGAAAAGGAGGTATGCTTTTGGGGACCTAGCTTTGATGTGTGTATTTTGTCAGTGGGTGCTTTATTGTGAATTGTAGGCATGAATGGTATTTTACACACATTTAGTAAGATTAATATTAGAGTTTTTAGCTAACAGTTTGTTTAGATTGACCATTTGGGGAAGGAAAAGAGACGTTGAGTTCTCCCTTCCTCAGAATCCTATTGGTGAGTTATATTCTGATTCAAGTGCGGCATATTTACTTCATCAAATGGGTTTGTGGATTGTAGACATGGAAAACGGGCCGGACCGGCCCAGGCCTGGCAAAAACGCCCGCGGGCCGTGCCGGGCCAGACCGGCCGGCCCGCGGGGGCCCGCCGGATAGGCCCAGTCCGGCCCGCGTTGTGCGCGGGAAATGGCCGTCGGCCCGTGGGCCCGGCCTGGATGCGGGCCATGGGCCGTGTCGGGCCCATGGCCTGTTGCGGCCGGGCCGGGCCGGCCCGGCCCG
>JAMKQA010043320.1:0-20579 GCA_024699735.1 Posidonia australis | reverse complement strand
TTTTTTTTTTTTTTTTGATTGTTGAATTGAAGAACAATATCATCTCAAGTTTGTGTAACCTCTCTAGCCAAATTTATCTCCGCACCTATTAAAAGCAACTATGACTCGTATATCAAAAATGGTATTATAACATCCTTATCTTGAATAGAAAATGTAAATTATCCGATCTTCTAGAAATAAACGCATTTCATTCTAGATCGTTGCAGTTGTTTCTTTTCCTCAATTATCATATAATGAATAGATACTAATTATCAATACAGAGGAAAAGGGGGATGTAGCTCAGATGGTAGAGCGCTCGCTTAGCATGCGAGAGGTACGGGGATCGATACCCCGCATCTCCATTTCTATTGGCTCTGTCTCTTCTATTCTTTTTCTAAGGCCCCTTTCACAACCACTTGCCCGGAAAACGGCCACAAATCGACGCAAGGGCAGTGTGGCTTTCGATCAAACGTTTGTCTTTTCCCAGTAATTCCCTTACATGTCATGTCTTGACCAATTACGTCTTTTAATTACTTCCATAATCATTCCTGGTGGGCCTCAATACTCACGGAAATGACGTTGCGTAATTAATTCTGCGGCCCACCTCTTAATTACTAAATTCCAAGTTGTAACATCATTTCCTTGCTGATGACGCTCGGAATGTGCTATTGCTTTCTCCTGATGGAAAGGGGAATCATTACACATGTTGGCACCATTTCCTCCTTACCGTATAAGTTTGGTCTGTTAATCTGTAAGTTAATCTATTCTACTTGTGGCTTAATCTATTAATCCAAGAGTAGTGGTTCTTACTTACCTTACTTATTTATCTTACGGATAAAAATAAAGGTGGACCGTTAATCTATCTTACGTGAGAGGAAAAACCATAGGATTTATTTTTTCATCCACCAAGCAATAAATAGCTGTGATGCAATTGAGGAGTCGCTGTCATTGACACTATTTAGATCCATAAAAATGAAAGGAATATTGGCGAATTGTGGGAAGTATCGGTAGTAACGAAAATGTTGGGATCTAGATTAAAGTTGGATTTACAATTTATCAATTAAAATTCAACTTTTTGTCAAAAACCATATTAGAGAAGTGTATGGTTTGTTGCTGGCACATTAAATAAAATACATATGAACCATTGACTTCCGTACATATGGTTGTGATATTTTGATGATAAGTAGGGAAAAAAAAAATCCCTAACTTCATAAACTCTTTCCTCTCATTTTCAAATTAAGCATTTAATGGTTAAGATTGGACACGAAAATTGAGTTCAAACTATACATTACATAATAATTTTTCAGTCAGCAACTTTTTTAAATTCAAAATCACATAAAATTTAATCACTGTATGTGTGGGAAGAAGAAAAAACTATGGATGAAAGATCTATTTGAATTTATTTTTTATGAATTTATTTTTTTTTACTAAAAACTATAGTTCTAAATAAAGCCCAAAATTGAAAATGTACTGGTATATTGGGGCACAAAGGAAATACGTTTTCACTGGCCACGTGTTACATGTTTCATCCAGAATGTCACACCTCTATACTCTCGGAGGTAGATCAAGAGTAAATGTGTGTAAAACTGGAAGATGTTGAAAAAACACTAAGAAGAATAAAATATTTGACAATGCATTTTTAATCAAGAACTGTTATGAGTCTATTAATGACGGTGGAATTAGATTTCTACTTAATAGGTACATTTGGAGTAGCAAGTTTCCTTTGAAAATTAAACTATTTCTTTGGTTGGTAATACATAATAAAATTTTATCTAGAGAAAATCTTGACAATAGGGGATAATTGGGGATTGCTAATCACGTGGATATAATTGTAAATCCAAAGCTCACATTCTATTGGTTTGCCCTATTGTTATTCAAGTTTGGAATTTTTTCTTGCATTTTGCTTATCCACTAATCTGTTGGATATTTTTACATTCAGAACTCATGCAAAAGCACTTTAACAACATTTAGGTTTGGAATTTACTTGTTCCATTTGTTTTTTGGTATTTGTGGTTTAAGAGAAATAACACGATTTCCAGAAATAAATTCAGGCCAATACTAGGTATCATTTACTGTATTATTTCACTGATCAAATTTTGAGAAATTAATCTATCTACACGTCTTGGCAACTTCGATCTCTCTCAGACGTTGGCAAGGATGCAGGGGGAACTAGGAATCTAGGATCAGGCCCATCAACTTGTTCATACAATCGCTTCCTCCATCGACTTTCTTGTTCCAACTTCTTCCTCAACGCCTCACACTTCTAGTCACCCTCCCTTAGTTAAGGAATCTGTTCTATATAACCCATTTAAGTTGGAGTTGAAAAATAATTCTTAGGATTTGTGGAACTCTCTAGTCTTTTTATTGGAAAATTTACTGAGAATTTTATGGACATGTAATATTTTAGTTATTCTGATGACTTTGGCCATGTATCTCTTTATTCTGTGGACTTTTTCTATGCACTTGGTACTGGTTTCATAACTAATTGAAATTTAAATCTAATATTATTGTTGATTTAAAAAAAAATAAAAATAAATAAATAAAATATTTCTAGTAACAAATGCTTTTGGTCGTAGAAGAGTGCATATTTTAGTTTTCACACTATTCGAATACCCTCTTCCTTGGGACAAGCTTGAATTTTGCGTCAAAGTTGAGTTAGTGCAGAGAGAGAGAGAGCAGAGAACAAATATATGAAAAGGGCGCAGAAGAGGAGGAAGAAGAACAACAGGACCTCTTCTCTTCTCTTCTCTCCTCTTCTCTCCTCTCCTCTCGGGGGTGTCGAGACCCCATTTCCCAGCAAATCCACCCGAAGCGGATCGATTTCCCCCTGGCACTCGACGCAAGACCGAGATCCAGACATAGTCCTCCGCCGATCTACCCTTGCTCTTCACAGCTTCACACGGAGCTCTGCGGAAAACACCCGGTTTTTCTCCCAAAAGGAGCCTCGTTCCCCGGCGCCGCCGGCGTCGGTGGGCTGTTACAGGGGATGCTGGACGGTGTGGCGCTCCGGGGGAGGGAGGTCAATGGGATCGCGGCCTCGTCGTCCGGTTCCTCGCCAGATCCTTCCCCTTCTCCGTCAGCGTCCGGGTGTGCTGTCGGGGTCGGGAGCATCGAGCACTGCGTGTCGAAGATGGACACGCTTGCTGGGATAGCGATCAAGTATGGCGTTGAGGTATATCGAATGGAACAATCTGCTTTTTTAGTATTGTTAGAAGAAAGAATGGTGTTTTGCCTGTTTTTGTTGTTTTGGAGAAGATCTCTGTTTGAGAGATGTATTGATGTCATACTTTGGATAGACTTGAACCTTTTCAGCATGGCACATAGTGATTTAGTTGGTGTTCTTCCACACAACCCCCCATTTGAGGGTATGACACTTTAGTGATTTAGTAGGTGTTCTTCCACACAACACCACCCCCACCAACCCCCACCCAATTGAGGGCATGAGCTGGCAGATTTTCTGATAAACTACTGCTTAGGTTGAACTGATTTTGTAACTGAACCTTGGATCAGAGACAAGATTGAATTTGGTGTCCTGTCAAGTATGAATGGGCTTTTTACTAATTGTTCCAAATCAATTTAGAGTTTTGGATCATATACATGTGCATCCTAAATATCAGGAAGCTATTCTCACGTTCAAACTTCCCATAAATAAAAAGAAACCAACTTTAGTGTGTAATTTTTTTTTCTTCGTTGTATCAAGGAAACTTATGTGGCCCCATCAACAGCTGGTGGGACCCGCTAATAAAACCCCGGATAGACCTGCACCCGTACATTGACACTCCACCACCGCAAAAGTCTGGGTTTAATCCATTAAACCCATGCGGGAAGACTGGAAATCCCAAGTCCAAGGGGGTTCAAACTCGAGATCTCCAGCAATGGGAGAGCCCCCGCAGTCGTGGACTTAGCTAACTACACTACGGGTCAACCCCGTAGTTATCCTCCACTTTCTAGTTACATTGAAAACTACTTGTTTCTTTTGGGATGAATTCCTCTTACTCTTCTAATCTTACCTGGAGCGGCACCTGCTAGTTTGCCAGGGATAATACAATATGTAATATGTTTAAGTATAGTCTCTTATACTGCAGTCAGTTCCTGGCATGCTTGAACTAGGATCTAGTGGCATAATTACTTATTTAGTGATTGTTAGAGTTAGTCTACCCATTTATTTCTCTTTAGGTACATGTGTAACCCTTTGTTCTTAGGTTAATGAAATAGAAAATGTTTCCATTAACATGGTACCAGAGCTTAGGGTTTGAGAAAGAAAAAAAAAGGAGAGGGACACATTAGCAGTAGCTGTCGCCATCGTCGGAAGCAGCAGTAGCAGCAGCACAGGTCGTCAATGCCGAGGGGCACAACAGTAGCAGTCGCTGCCATTGTCGAAAGCAGCAGTAGCAGCGGCAACAGTCGTCACCAGCAAGAGCATCCCAACCTACCGTCGGTGTTGCCAGTCGTTAGGCCTCCTTTCATTGCAGTTGACTTCTCGTCCTCCAGCCGTCAACGTCTCCTCTTCCTATACAAGTGTCGGCGGTTCTCTACAACTTGTTAGCTCTTCTTCTTCGTCTTGGAGGGCATACTCTATCATGATTGTTGTAAAGACTCTTGTGTGAGGTCTCCTACTTGTCTATCTGCTTCTAAGTGACTTATCTTGAACTTGTCTTGCTATTGATTAGGTCTGATTTACCCTTATTAGTAGTGTTTTGTTTGTGATTATGACCTCTTCTTCTTCTACAGTTTCTTATGATGGATGAACATGAAGTCTTAGTAGCATATCTATCAAGTTGAATGATAAAAATGATATGTTATGGGCTATATCCTTTCTAAGTGTTTCTTGGTGCTCATTAAAAGATTCACACATTACTTATAATCCTCCAGATGTGAAGGATCCCTTACATGATGATTGGTTTGCAATCGATTGTGGAGTTATTTCTTGGTTAGTAGACAATATGGAGGAACAAATTGTATTTGGTGTCTTCATACTTACTTTGGTTAAGAAGATATGGGATACCTTGAAGAGTACTTATAGACTTGAAAAGAACATATCTCATATTGTCGAGATTTATGACTAATTTCTTAGCCTCCAACAAGGAGATCAGTTAGTTCAAGAATTATACACCTCTCTTTGGGTGTTATTGGATGAGTTGGAGATGTGTCAACCGTTGATTGATGATATTACCACGATGAGGGAATATCGTGAGGGGAGTGTCTCTTTGACAGATTCTTGGTGGTCATATTGTTCCTTCATTGTCTAAAATGTTTTCTCGTGTCTTGCGTATTTCCACTAGTACTACCACTATTCACATTGATTCCTTCACACTAGTCAGCTCTTGGCACTATGTGGTTCTGGTTTTGGTAGTAGAACCAAAAAGTGTACACATTGTGGTCGGACAAATCATATTTCTAAAAAATATTGGGAGAAGTTTGGGAAAGTTGCTTGAGTTCAAAATGCCCTAGAGGTAGTCACTATTTCATCATCTGAGTATATTTGGCTCCTCCAGTTTTAGGCTAGTCAACCTTCTGCTTCTCATGCCATCACAATACTAATGCATTACTAACCTTTAAGGATAGTTCCTGGATTATAGATTCAGGAACTATAAATCACATGTTAGTTCCTTGATTATAGATCTATCTTTACTGTAAATGGTGGCTAGTGTCTTATTGGTGGTGAATGAGTTGTTCAGGCTTCTTTCCAATTATCTCTTGAAAATGTATTTTATGTTCCTGGATTATCTCTTGTAAATGGTGGCTAGTGTCGTAGACTCTACTTGCTAGTTCATAATAATATTCTTGCGAGTCTTCTGTATTTTATTTCAAAGCATGAGTCGTCATTGATGTGACACTATTGTCTAGGTCATCCCTATTTCAATAAATGTCAACAAGCATTACCTTGGCTGTTGGTTGAGTTTTTTGAGTGTGAGTCTTGTAAGTTAGGAAAACATCATCATGCTTTCTATCGTTGTAACTCTGGTTTTGTTAGTAGTAGTCCTTTTAAGCTGGTTGTGATGTTTGGGATGAGGTCGTGTGTCTTCTATTTCTGGATTTCGTTATGATATTGTGTTTGTTGATGATTATTCTCGGGCCTCATGGGTGTACTTGCTTAAAGATAGGGCACATGTATCAAATGTAATCAAGTAATTTTTCAAAGAAATAAAAACATGGTTTTTTTGCTTCTACTTGTTTGTTTCGTGTAGATCATGCTTTGGAGTATATTCAGTCTAAGATTGTTGAGTTTTGTGCATCTTTACGTGTTTTACACCAGATCTTCTATCTACATATATCTCAATAGCATAGAGTTGTTAAGAGTAAACATCGTCATATCGTTGATGTCACCCGTGCAATCATGATTCAAATGAATGTCCAAAATCCTTTGGTCTGATGTTGTTTTCATTGCGTACTATTTTATAAATAAGATACCTTTTGTTGTTCTTTCTAGGGACATTTCTCTTTATTGCACCTTAATGACACATTTTTTCGTCTATTTCTATGAGTGTTTGGTTGTGTTTGTTATGTACATGATTTCACACTTGGACTTGACAAACTATCACCTAGATCTATTAAGTATGTTTTTCTTGGGTATTTTCGGACTCAAAAAAGCTATTGATGTTATAGTACGTCACTCAGAAAATATTTTATTTTCATTGATATGACCTTTTTTAAGTCTACTCCCTTTTTAAGCAATCTCTACCCAATGAAGCACCTACGCTTGACACGACACTTGTTCATATTCCTACCTCTCCTATCAACCTAGAGTGAGGTGGTACCACACTTCCTATTGTTCCTTTTACTTCTTGCCTTCTATAGGTACATACTCGTCACCATCGGAGAGATTCATCAACTTCATTATCGATTGATGCTACTTCCATGCCTTCATATTTGTCTCACACTGATCTTGATATTTACATTGCATTATGTCGAAGTAAGCGGTCTATTATTGTTTATCTTATTTTTCACTTTGTTTCTTATGATCATCTTCATCCTTATTTTCGCTAGTTTGCTTTGTCTATTTCCCCTTACTCTCTTCTCAGGAACTACTTAGAGGCTTCACAAATTCCGTATTATAGTCCCGTTCACTTGGTCATTGGTTCCTTGTCCTAGTGACTCCATTGATGAATACAAAGCAAGACTGGTAGCAAAAGGGTTCACATAGATATTTGGTGTTGACTATGTAAATTTTTTTTCTTCTGTGGCTCGTTTCAATTCTGTTAGAGTTCTTATATCTCTTTCCATCAATCAAGTCTAGGAATTTCATCAACTTGACGTTAAAATGTTTTTCTTTATGAAGACTTAAAGGAGTGGGTTCTCATGGAGCAAGCAACTTTCTGAGTATGTTGTTTAGAGAGAGATGATGTGTATACTTAGAAAGATAATTTATGGTCTCACAGAGCTTAGCTTGATAAGTTCTTATTATAGGAGTTGGTTTTCGCTAATGTGTAGTAGATCATTCTGTTTTTATTAAAAGGAGTAATAATAGTAGTGTCATTGTTGTTGTTTATGTTGATGACATCCTTCTAATTGACAGTGATACTAGTGGCATTGCAGAGATCATGGAGTACTTAAGTAGCCATTTTCCCACCTAGACCAAGGTACTTTCTTGGAATCGAATTTATCTATGGAACAGGAAAAATGATATTATTATAAAGGAAGTATGTTCCTGATCTACTTCAAAAGATAAGTATGTTGGGATGTAAACTAAAGGCTACACCTATAGGTCCCAATCCAGAATTCTGAGACAACACTTCTAAGCTTGTAGAGGATATAGGAAGATATTGAAGGATGATTGACAAGTTGATTTGTTTCACATTCACACGTCTAGATATATCCTATGCAATTGGTCTCCTAAGTCAATTTATGCATGAGTTTGGAATGGAGTAATGAGAGTTCTTGCCTACATTAAAGGGATTCCAGGAAAAGACTTGGTATATCAAAAGCATAAGCATCTGAATATTGAAACATATTTAGATTCCAACTAACAAGTGATAAAAGGTATAGGAAATCTACCTCTGGTTGTGGTACTTATGTTGGGAGCAATCTTATTACATGGAGGAGCAAGAAAAATAATGTGGTTTCCAGATCTAGTGAGGTTGAATACAAATCCATGTCTTAGATCTTTATTGACAAAGTTGGGGTGCATAGTGCACATACCTATGTCAATGCAGTGTGATAATTAATTCACAATCTTCATTGTAAACAATCTAGCTTTCTATGAGCGTACCAAGTACATGGAAGTGAATTGTCATCACGTGAGAGACACTCTTATGAGAGGAATTATCTCTACTCCTTATACTCCTTCATCTGAGTCCTTATACTACTTCATCTAAGCACATAGTTGATATTTTTACCAAAGGATAGGTAACTACTACTTTAAGTATTTATGTAACAAACTGGACATGTTAGATATATATGCTTCAACGGAGAGTGATAGGGTTAGTGTGGGTAAATGGATACCCATTTATTTCTCTTTAAGTACATATGTAATCCCTTGTTCTTGGGCTAATGAAATAGAAAATCTTTCCATTAACAGTGATCATTTTGGTAAGTAAATATCACAAGCATGAATATCCTTTCTGTGACAGCAATTATTGAAGATAATAATGATCTCATCTGAAAACTAGTTGGGTTTATACAACTGTTATTTTGTGATAAAATTCCATGATTTTTGCACAGTTCAATGATTTGCAAGCATAATTTCTAAATGTTCAGGTGGCAGATATCAAACGCATGAATGGTTTGGTCACTGATCTTCAGATGTTTGCACATGAAAAGCTGCAGATCCCTCTACCAGGAAGGCATCCCCCTTCTCCAATTTTATTGAAGGGTTCATCTAGCAATGGGTATCTCCCTGTTTATGTTCCTATTCACATCTAGGTTTTTTCTAGCCAACAAATTTAACTGCTCCCGTGCTGATTCATTTATACTATTTTTATATTTTTTTTATTCTTTATACGTGAGAAAAAAAATCTAAGCTCTTTATATATGGAATAACTCTTGGGGTAAACCCAAATAGGTGTGGTTCTATTCGTTTCATGAAACATTTGTTAGACTCACAATAGTAATAATTAGCTTGTGCTAGTTATAAAGAATACACACTTCCAGTATAATGGTAGAATAAGGTTTGCTATAGTTATCATGTCTTCTTTAAATCTTTCTACTAATCTTTCACTTTACAAAGTAGGTATTCCCATTATCAATCAAAACATAATATTTTACGTTATATAGTTACCTACTGATAAATTAGATGGTTCACCACGCATTAAAACCTAAGTACTTGGGTTAGAGATAGTGTATGTAGAATACATTCTAATTAGGTGATGAGAGTCTGTAATTTCAACACTTTTCCACATGTCCAACTGATATGACGTTTGGCCTGCCATGTGAAGAATATGGGTTGAAATGGGTTTAATAGATCAACCTACTCTAAGATACTATGAAAATTAGATCAGCCACCACTAATTAAAACCCACTTACTTAAGTTAGACTGTTAGAAATTGCAGAATATCTTTTTATTAGGCTATATGCGACTATAATCTCAACACTAAAACAATATAATAATTCCTTCTTCCATTTATTCATACCTTTTCTTTTATTTACACACAAATGTAGTTTAAAGGTTTTGGCTCTCATGGAAACTCGAAATGTCCAAACAACAAAAATATCTAAATGCTTGATTTTTCTTAGATTTTCCTTTGGTTGATGTTAAAAGATAAACTCTCAAATTCATATTCAAAAGCCGATACCTATTAGTTAGGGAGGTTGGTTCACATTTTCAGGCTTTTAGTTTTGGGTTCTGGTACATAGGTTTACACCATTTTAGCATTTTTCACTAACATTTTCTCGAAGGTAAGGTCGGATGTCCACTAATTTATTGGTGTAACATCCATGCTTACAAAACCAATGGTTGGGAAGAAACCTGTACTACAAGGAAACGGTCAAATATAGACAACAAAACATAAAGCAAACCCAACTCATTTTCATACTACAAACATCAACACTATCCAACATACATCATCAAACCCCACACCCATCCATATAGCTCATAATGTTGTCATTGTTCTTTCAAGCCATTTCCTTATATGGCATTTAGTCACCACTCTAAAATCTTGAATAGACACCAGCTTGCCACAGGCTGAAACCATGGCCATTTGACAATGTCAGATCCACTGAGCTCTTCCTTTACCCTCTCTTGATACAGTCCAAGTTCCTTGATAATTTCTGTTTTCTTTAGCTGTATACTGCAAGAACTGAAAGAAATACAACATGCTTCGCTGCTTGACAAACAAATTGGCAATTCAAATATTGAGGTTAAGCCATACCCATCAGCAGGAAGAAAGTTGTCAAGAATAAATTCTCATGGAAGAGTGCATTGGAACAGGTGTCTTGTAATATGGTCTACAGCAGCCAAGATAGCATCAAAATGAAACATTTTAATCGTGGGAAGTTATAAGTGTGGCCCCGATTCTCTAGAGTCTAGAGGAGCCCAAGAATCAAATGGAAAGGGTTGGCAGGAATTGATGGGGTTGGAAGCCATGGGACAAAGTTTGTAGGAGGCCTGAAAATTTATAATTGGATTGGAAAGAACATGGAAGGAGAATGCAAAATGGATAAAATATGTGTTTTGGTTGTTGGTAATGTCCCCAAATCTTTTAAAAAAAGGTTACATTTTTATGATATTATAACCTTCATGGCGATTCAAAGGCTCATGGACTTGAACCCAAGTCTACTACATTGGATTGACTTGTAACTTAGTTTGTGGACATTGTGTCAAACTATGAATCTGTTTTTGTTACCTTATTTATTTGAAAATCTAGAATCTAGAATTTGTAGGCATATCATTGCCACACAATGTAGGACCACAACTCAATCAACAAACTGTTTTGGTTAATGGTGGATCGGTCACCAGGTCAACTGGTCTGAGAAACTGAATCAATTGAATAAACACTAATAGTAAAAAATGGAAAAACATTCTTATCAATTAAATTAACTCTAATAGTAAAAATAGGAAAAACATTCTTACCATTGTAAAAATATACTAGTATAACCTGAGGCTTCTCAAATGGAGATTGGAAATAATGCTTCTCAAATGACATCGTGAACATGATGTTTCTCCATTGAAAACTAAGGTGAATGTCGTTCTTTGTTCATGTAATGCTTTGGAGGAGGAGAAGCTGATTAAAACCTCAAACCCTAGTGTAATTCACTGGTCGTACGGTGTCTAGCTGTCTATGCAGTTACAACTGGTTTGTCTATTAAAATGAGTCAGCTGATTTAGAAGAGAAAAAAAGAACTGATTTTGGAAACCTAAAAGATGGTCACCCAATAAACCTGGTGAATGGTCATCTGGCTGCTTGTACAATTGGTTAGACCATTAAAATGAGTCTGATGGTTGTGCCAGCATACGGTGCCCTTGGTGGGTTCTCAGTCTAACCTAGGCAAGGTTTTGGGATCACTGCAAGTTTTGATCAGATTTCAGTCCCTTGTGTCTGAATTTGGATAGGATGGATTAGAGATTGTGTGGGCGACTAAATTGTCTTATCTGTTGGTGCTGTTCTGTTCTCTTGTCCAAGCATTTTGCTCTTGGTGGCTTGTTGGTTCCTAGTCTTTAATTGGGCCAGGTTTTGAGACATAAGTATGAGATTTCTCAAACTTCAATCTTTGGTTCTATTTGATGTTGTGTAGGATGTGTTTGAAATGGTGTAATTGCCAAGCTGTTTGTCTGTGCAGTGCAGTGCTTCTCTCTTTTCCATATTTTTTAGTATTCTGGTTAAGTGATCTTTCACCATGTCAGCTAATGAGCTAAGTGGTGTCTTCTTGTGCCTCTGATTCTCTATCTTCTAGAATCTAGACAGGGCTTCTAGTTTTGCTTCTTTTTTGCTACCTTCTTGCCTTTTAGGGATTCTTTCAATAAAAATTCTTTATTCCACTACTCAAAATTAAGATTTTATTGGTTCTTCACACGTTCAACAAAAATAGTTTGATGAATTTTCAGTTTAGACTCCAGAATGGCAGTATCTTCATTAAC
The DNA here is from genome assembly GCA_024699735.1 of Posidonia australis. Classification (NCBI taxonomy): domain Eukaryota; kingdom Viridiplantae; phylum Streptophyta; class Magnoliopsida; order Alismatales; family Posidoniaceae; genus Posidonia; species Posidonia australis. The sequence goes on along the minus strand of JAMKQA010043320.1, from coordinate 8,587 downwards.
TTTTGTTTTCCAAAGTTAAGTGAAGCCATTTCACACGTATCACAAAAGCAACTGCTATTGTATCATGCCTCTTTCGACAGATAGCACAGAAAAGAGATTTTTTTGCTTGTAAAGTGAGACAACCGAGAAGAGAAATATCATTGACTATTTTGCCGAGACCTTCATAGAAATGCATCTAGAATTTACAATTACTGAAGATATGCCCTTCAAAAATTGCTTTGTAATGAAAAAGATGGCTTTTTTGAACGCCATTGGAGCTAGAACTTAGAATAAGTTATTAAGAGAATGCTTATTTAAATTTTGTTACAATGGCATAGTGATGTTTTACCTGCATGTGTTTCACTTGATTTTTCTTTTCCTCTGCAGACCCTCCTTTTTAAAAGTAAATCTGTTCATTTTTACTGCTAAGACCAACAGAGAACTGAAATTCTTTCTTTACCCCAATACAAGAAGAACTCCTGGAAATCCAAGAAAGGAAATTTTACCGAATTTGCCTATTCTTTTCTGGAAACTGATCGGAATAAATATAAGGCCATTCATATGCTTAACAATTTAGCATTATTTCCATTTTGGTCATATTAGCATGGAAGTGTAATATGACTGTTAATCAGCTCCCCACTCAATAAGTGGTGTATTTTTACTTGTCAAGAAGTCAAAAGTCGTGTCAGTTGATCCTGTTTCAGTGATTTTTTTTAATCAAAATTTGTTTCAGTGATGTTCAAGGTAAACTTGATACTAATTCCTCCAACAACTTACTCTGCTACTTTCTCTCTCAGGGAGTACGCCCCTCGTAACAGACAACATCATAGTGACATCCTTGAATCATTCCAGTCATTGCAATTGAACACTTCTAATCAGAGGGCTTCCCCGGCTATGAGCATCTTACAAGGATACTATGGTCTGACACCCCCCAAAAAAAGTGTAGCGGCTGAAGGAACTGAGCTAACCCTTTTTAGAACCAACAGAACTTTCAATTTTGAAGATGAGGTTCTTCCAAGAGTCTCACCACTTTCAAGAAGCTTGGGTAATGGATCTTCTCCAGGAAATGGCATGCTGGCTAAAGATGCCATAGTCACAGAGGTTCAAGAGAATGGTGAGGCTGACATTTCATCCACTGAAAAATCTGTCAGGAGGCGTCAAAAAAATGATGCTGATTCCATTATTGTCGGAGACTCGTCTGGAAGAGCTGGAAAAGGTCTAGCTCCACGGCCAAAATCTGGAAGCAGGACAGACTTGGATTCAGCTCATACAAATACCCTTATTATTGGAGATTCTTTCATGGCCGATGGGTTTATGTCAGTAAGGAAGTCATCAAGCACTTCAAATTTGCAGGAACCAACTACCAAGCGAACGACGAAACCTGATGCCATTTCTAGGCCAATTTTTGATGGCTTGCCGAAGCCATTAACTTCACGAAGGAACAAAGCAGCTCTTGATTAGCTGGCTAGCTGTTAGTTTGGAATTCCTTTTTCCCTATCCAATCCATGTTAATATGATTCGCTCCAGCTTCCAACTCTTTGGCGAGGTACTTGCACAGGGGCTTCAAGAAAAGAGGCTTACACGTATATATGGTATTGTAAGAAGGAAAAGAAAACAAGTGAAATAGAAAAACATTCTGTGCTTTTAAGGCAGGTTATAGTTTTGCATTTCAATTTGAGTCAAATCATGCTACGGGTAAATCCAGGAGTCAGGTTATTGCCTATAAAATACTAATAATATTTGTCTTCCACGTTGTTTACTTATTTTTACCTTGCCTCAAGAAAATCAACGAGCTTTCATACCGTCTCAGTTGTTTTTTTGTTTGAAACGACTATGATTTGAGCCTTCGACTAATAAATGTATTAAAATATTACGACCCTCATTCGTGTTTTACATCGATCAATACCTTTATGCACGACACTACATGTAAGCAACACTTCTGAAAAATGGAAACGTATAAAAAAACTAATAATTCACTTGACTTTAGTTGTTAAAGTAATTTGTTCCACCCATGGCCGTGATCCATGATAATAAAGATTTTGATGAAGCTTTTTACATGTAGGTCTAAGACATCGAATATTCCACTCGTTCAAAACCAAACATTTGAAAGTTTTACGAACCCAGGAAACAATATTGCAAGGTTCCCTTCAAAACAAAAAAATCCGAAAAGAATCATGTAAACGCTCTAATATAATTCTTTTTCAATTGTATTAACAATAATTAAAATTGATACACTGTATTTACCTGAAAAAACACACTTTCCCCGTTGTGGAAAAACATCGGCTTACATTGTAGCAGCAATAAATCTGGTGGGATGCAGTTGACGGGACAAAATTACAATTTACAAGAGTCCTGCCAAAAGACTGCCAGAACCATCAGCTTCTGACGGACTATGGTTCTCTTCGGTTAGTTGCACAGCTGCAGTTTGCCTTCTAAATAGCGTGCAGACTCACAACTTGTATGTACTACCACCCAACAAAACTGAAATGAAAAGTGGGCGAAACAAAAGTTGGTCATCGCACTATATTGAAATGTGAAATACAACTTGAAAAGAACGACAATTGAAAATTTTGAACATCTAGTAAGTTGCTCGTGAAACAAGTTTTCTCACGGTTATTCTGAAGAATGTATGCTCCAGTGTTATCTACGTCGGTCTCCAACAATTAAGAGAAGGGGCATCAGGTCTGCATGGTATTGGTGCACCACCATGACCCAAGGGAACTAAGACCAAAAATAAGCTTCAGAATTTGTAATCTGCTTATAGCGCATAAACATAAATAAGGACCACAAAACAATCCAACAAAATAAAGGCTCCCATGGACCTCTTACCTGGAACTGGAGCTCCAGATGCTGCAGTAGTATGTAAGGGAAGTTGAAATCCCAAAGAACTAGAGCATGGCCTTTCCATACTCGACCTAAAAAAACCTGCAGACACATTCAAATGGAGACAAATCATGAATAAACGCAGCAGATTCGTCATTAGTCTTAGACAATGCTAGCATCCAAAAAGCATTCTACTGGATAGACATCACAACTAAACCTGTAACACTAATATCGAAACTTCTGTTTTGAAAAGTGAATAACACTCACACCTTTGTTGCACATCAAATCGTAATAATCATGTTCACAATGATAGGACAATAGCAGCCCAGCTTTGAACATAGGCCGTCTCAAGAGCTCACGTTAATGGCCAAAACAACATAAAATACGTCTGGGTTACAGTCCAAGATCCACTTTAATTGCCAAACACTTTATACTTTAAAATTGAGATTGATAGTAAACTCTTATCAATCTAGATATTCATACAGCAAAGGATCTCTCAGGAGTTCTTGAAAACAAGTCATTAAGAATGATAATCCATCTTCAAAACTTTCTCAAGTATTTGTTTTTACTTGGATATGCTATGAAGAGAAGAGAGGACACCTAAAGAAACTGTGTTAAAAAAAAATGTCAGCTCACATGAACTTAAAAGTTACTTACCATCTTGTACAAAGGGCACTCCCGACGATGCTGCTGCTCTCCCTCCAGCTACCCAAGAACCAAGTTGATTATCTGGACTAAAATCAGTAGAGCGCAACCTCCATTGTTCATCAGTATTGGACTGCCTTCGCCCATTCTGATGAGATGGCAGAGGGTAATGGTGGTAACCCTGCTGCATCTGTTGCTGATGGACATGGTTTGCATATGGAAAATGACTACCAGGTGCTTGGGGAGGGATGCGATGATTCAGAGGGGCTTGCCCAGTTGGTAGAGGAAGATTTCCAGGTGTTTGGGCAGGGGAGATGGGAGGGAATGGCCTCTGTTGGAAAGCACTAACTGGTTGAAATTGGTGGTTGGGATGTGAGCCTTGGGGCGTTAAATACATCTCATTGTGTCCATATTCAAATGCTCTCACAGCACCAAAGCCACCAGGCATGGGCTGTCCACTACGTACTCCAGGTGTCACAAAGTTGGGGGACTGTTGTATAACAGTTTCAACCATAGAAACATTTGCAGGACCTTGGATAGTAGTAGTCCCTGACATTTGGCCCAGTTGGTTTCCCTGCAGAAAAAATGATTACAAAAGTTGTATTTATGTAAGAGAAGAGATTTTAATACAAAAAGAGACTCACACTTTGTGTTCTGGAATACTCCTGAGGTATCGAAGTCTGATACACCATTGCTGGAGAAGAGGATGGTGCAGTTGGTATGGGTGGGAGAGATGGAGGTGGAATTGAAGGTGGAGGTGGAGGTGGAGGTGGAGGTGGTGATGGAGATGATGGTGGGGGTGGGGGTGAAGGTGGTGGGGGCGATGGAGGCAAGGGTGGAGGAGGAGGTGGAGAGTCTAAAGGTAGAGGAGGAGAACCAATTGGTGGAGGAGGGCACTCAGTTTGATCATTTGATGTAGACTGCAGATTAGTTTGTGAACTCCATTGCTGGATCTCCACTTTAAGAGAACTAATTCCAACCATGCCTCGTTCTTCTTTAGAGACATCTTCCATTTCAAGCTCACCATCTACGTCCTCCAAAATGCAGTGATGCTTATCGCTTGGAGTCACAGTACAAGAGTCTGGCTCCTCAAAATCACTTCCAGCCTCAGAAGGTGATTTGCTGACGGCAGTTTTGGATAGAGAAATAGAAAGATCCTCCTCATCTTCAAATATGTTCGAAGATAATAGTACAGGGAGCTGAAAAGTTGCATTGCTGTACAACATAAGCAACAAAACAAGAAACACGTAAACTTTCAAAGTGGTGTCTCTGTAATAAAAAAGGACTGATTAACAGTTTTTGTTTGGATAAGTATCAATTAAACAGAAATAATATATCAAGATTAGATTACCAGATGAAAGAAGTTGATTTAGCATGGAAAATAACTAATAATAATTCCTACAGTATACACAAGTGTATATAACATGGTGACTGACGGACAGAATCAGAATATAGATAGAGATTCAAGAATTCTTACAAATATTAAATAAAATCATGCAAACTAATGATTTGTCTGGTAAAAGAGTTTTCATACATGCTTTTATTATAAAGTCAAGAAATGAACAGGTTCACTACTCAGCCAGATTAGTCGTGAAAAAGAGAGTAACACAGCAAAATTTGCTGTCACTTGATCTACTTGGTCAGCACTTCCTGCTCTTATAGATAAATTCACAGTATTGTTTGCTTGCACCAACTTCTTGCAGCATTATCACTACTGATGGGAGCATGTGTTGCTTCAATTTTAATCCAGGTATTCAGTTGGCAAAACAAACTGCACACAACCATACCCAAATGGGAAAAAGAGAGAGATGGTTCACGGTTCACAAGAGCCATATTAAATAACAGACAAGAAGCAATAAGTATCATCAAAGAGATACAACACATTCACAAGACGGCAATCTCACCCAAGAGCATGGGAGGCAATAAAACAACAAAGCTCATCTACCAATCCATCCTAATAAGGAATTAAGGACCATTTATAAGAGAATAAACCTAACTTTAGGGTAAATTTAGATTGCAATCTTAGAATGTAACCACGCATGTAAACTTAAATTTATTTAAGTTTGCAATGGTTCATGCACATAAAAGATCAACAATTCAACCTATTCCATATTCACAGTCATAATCATCAAGCAATTTTGTCCTTTCCAGACCATCTCCCATCCTTCTCTCAGTACTTCACCATCAAAGTCATCTTATGTGGACTGCCATTATAATTGTAGTGACTTTGAGAGAGCCAACAACTTGTAATTTCCTCTTATAAACTCTGACTCATTGAAAAATGAAAATCCTGCTATATCAAAGTCATAATCTCAGGGTTACTAAGGTGCCCACTAGACAGCACCAAAGAGCAATAGCACCGCTAGGTATTTCGATGCCCAACCACTTTTACAAATTGTAGAATCTTGTCTAGACCTGTCAAACAAGTCATGTTATGTACTTATCGTGCCGTGTATAAATATGTATACTATATGTATATGTTAAACCCAAACACGACTCATTTAATTATCATGTACATAATACTAAACCTAAACACGACTCATTTAGTTGTTGTTTAGATAATACTAAAACCAAACACGAACTCTTTATTAGCGTCTATACACAACACAACCCATTCAATACACGTTAAAGTGAATCGTGTCATTTAGACACGACAGCGACCCAATTGACACGAATATACGTATACATGCTTATTACACAATTACATATTTAATATACATTAAACATTTATACATTTTATACAAGTTTTGGACTGTGTAGGCATAAGAGGGCAGAGGCACAAAGGCCACAGTCAGAGGAGGTTGGCAAAAGTTCGACAATGATACCGATAGCACATCACTCAAAGTCATACAAAATAGAAGTCCCTCAAAAGCACAACACACGAAGGAATTGTTACACAAAGAAGCTAACCCCTAATGCAAATCCATAACCGCATGAGAGGGCACAGCACGAAGTACGGAGGCACATAGGGCGCAAGAGGACATAGGCATGGAGGGCAACCTATGGAGGCACGAAGGGCAGATTGCAGAGGCATGAAGGATGGGGAGTTTAGGACACAAGAGGACAGACCAACAAAAGGCACAAGAAGGCAGAGGCACGAAGCGTAGGCTACGGAGGCACAAAGGGTGGAAGCACCTTAGACACAGAGGACGAGAGGAGGGAGAGCATACCAACAGGAGGGCGGCGGGTACAGAAGACCGAGAGACCACTTCAAGCACAACCGCACTTGCACTCGCGTAGGAAGGGAGGGGTAGAGGGCACGACAACGCAGGAGAGTTGGAGAACTGAGATAGAAAACCTTAAATCCTAAAGCTTATAATGCTATACTTATATAGTTAATTAGTTATATTGTATTATTGTTATAACATAAGTGCATAACTTATAATAGTGTATTAGTGCCAGTATTAGTGAATTTAATGTAATAATGTATTACAATATTAATGTAATCAAGTTAAATCTATTAAATATCGATAAATAATTATTAATATAATTACTTGTACTTAATGTATACTAAGCACGTAATCGTATACTATGTGCACAATTAGATAATGTGTACTTCTCAGATTTTTTGTCTTACACATGAAAACGATCCATTTTAATAATCATGTTTACCGAATAGACACGATAAGAGTAAACCCAAATTAAATTATATCGTATTGTAGTCGTATCGTGTTAGAAACTGACAAATCTAATCTTATCAGATAAAGGATCAGGATATTACGAGGACTTAACTAAAAAGAAAAAAGAAAACAGGGTCGGGTGCCCTATTCTCAACCCCTCTCTAAACGACTGCTCCTCCCAAACACCATCCTTCTTCAATCGCACCTTCGACTACTCCCCTCTTGGAGGACTCTTTCTTCTCCAACGATCTCAAATTTTCTCTATTCTACTTTCTTCTCCCTAGTAAATCTTGGTTTTTTTTTAAAATTTTGATGTTTTTATACAAATTTCATGTCTATTAACTTATTTTTTTACAAGAAAATTGATGTTTTCATTTGGCAATGTATACTATAAATGGTAAAAATTCTGAAAATATATGTAATTTATATTTTTTAATATTGCCTAGGCATAGCCTACATGCCCTAGCTCAATGCCTTGGCATCCCAATAACCATGCATAATCTAATCATCACATATTTTTGCCCTTTCCTTAACCATCACCTATCCTTTGCTTGGTACTTTACCATCAAAGTCTTCCTACGAGGACACCATTATAATTGAACTGCCAATGAGCTCCTTTGATGGACACTAACTAAACACAAATGTCCCATAGTTGGGTTGAACAAGTGTGTTGTGTAGAATGTCGAGCCAAGTCTACTTTTAACACTGGTGGACGCATAGGATGTGTTTTTTTTTTGGCATAGCAGGGTACACAGTGAAAGTATTGATAGGGGTAAAGATCACAATTTTACTCCCAAAAAAAAGGGTGAAAACATCACAACCTTCCACACCGAAAGTTGTAGCAGTTGGCTAGAAATATGCATATCTACAAGGACGTTGCTTGCTTGGTTGAGGATCTACTTCTTGAACTTGGCACACTGTTCGATTCTGGAGCACCAAGGACTTGGGGCAGCTGTGTAAGAGTTTTTGTTATATTTTAATTTCTTTTTAGATGCATTTTGGTTATATATCCTTTTTATTGAACATCCTTTCTAATTTTTGAACTGTTAGAAGTTAGGTTAATGGATCCTGTTGTATATGGATCCTGTCAAGATCCATTTACTTACTATGCATTGTATTTAAACCCCTCTACTCTAATGCAAAACCTAATCTTCTTCTTTCCCTAATTCAACTTGGTATCAGAGCAGGTTACGTCCTGCGCGTCCCGCGCCCCTGCACGTCCCGCAAGTTTCGCTGGCTTCCGCGTCCGTGGCTTCCGCACGTCTGCGAGCCCCGTGATCTCCATTCCGCGCTGTGGCTTCCGCGTCCCTGCCGTCCCGCCGTCCCGTGATCTCCACTCCGCAGATGACACAGCCCCACGCCATTGCTGCTGCAGTTGGAGAAGAGAGGAAGACGTGGACCGTGGCTGTTGAAGGAGGTGGGACGGACTGTGATATGGCATCCCGTTTCTGCCTACGTGGGTGTGATGGTTTCTGTTCCTAGTAGGAACTCTGATTGTTTCCATGCTTTCTAGTCTGCAT
>JAMKQA010043319.1:0-19672 GCA_024699735.1 Posidonia australis | reverse complement strand
TTTAGTGGCCTACAACACAAGTAAAAAGAGATAACAATGAAAAAGAATTCAAAGCCATATAATTGTAGATAGCATCATTCAAAATTTATGCTCAAGAAAATATAACCACTGTTATGTAGCCACTGTTGTAGATGCTTCTGGCATAAAAAGGGAGCCACTGTTATGTAGCATCTCTTGTTATCACAAAATAGAATAACCACATTTGTTGTAAAGAAAAACCTGGCTATTGGAATGGAATTAGATAATATATTTCAGTAGTACCATTAGCTCCATAGAGTTCTATTAGTGGTTCATATTATTCAATGCTCTTCGTTTCATCCATTTGAAGAAGCATGAGATTCAGATTCTTCTTAATATTTGAAAAATAGATGAGTGCAGGCAAGAAAAGCTGGGGGTGCAAATGAAAATGGTTGCAAGTTGATAATATTTTGACACAACCATATAAAGTTGATAATATTTTGACACAACCATATAAAGTTGATAATATTCATGAGAAATGTATCTAAGTATATGAAGATTGGAATTAAATGTATTAACTCTTAGTTGTATGATGTGATTCATTAATCAATAGACAAATCACTTTGTCTGCAAATAAAAAAAATATTCAAGTTCAAGGCCAAATTGTATCTTATGAAATAGTTGCAGCTGAAATCGTATTCAAAGTCTCAAAAACTGAAAAACATGCTATCTAGTACTGCTAAAAAACATTTTTGAGTCAGTCCAATCAAACTAAGACATTTTGTTTCAATGAGGTGGGCACATCACATCCTTTTCTTGTATTTTTTTTTTCAAGTACCTCCTACCTGAAGGCTAGTGTTTCCTTTAATTACATTGGTGTCCCTTTAATAGCATTTCTGATTAGTTCAAGGGTGGGAAGCATGACACCAATACAAATATGGGGCACAACAATTTTTAAAAGTCTATCTTGATTGCAGACATGTTATTCAATACACATAGATACCTTGTATGCTAAAATTTCAAGTGTTTTAATATTAAATTCTCTTTACACCAAAATCATGTGCACAACACCATCAGTAGTTGTTGTACTGTTGTTTGATTATTGGTTAAAGAACATAAGAAAAGAAGAGGAAACTGAAATATCCACTTATGTAATGCATCTTTTTGTCTTGAAAGCACACATTTTAAGTTAGATAGTAAAGGGTCATATATGTCACACCCAGTTACCCATTGCCCAAAAAACACACAAATTAAATGTGTAGGTTAGGAAAATTTTCAGATGTCCCTGTTGATATCATGTTTATGTATTATTAACAAATTATTATTTGACTTTTGACTGAATATTTGTTTGCATGTGAAATAAATGCAGTTATTTGCAGGTAATGATGCAGATGAGTTCAGTGCAATTCTGAAAACGGAGCAAACTCCAAAGATACTGATAACCACTAACCGTTTCAATTCTACTGTAAGTTATCTTCAGTATCATCATCATCATCTTAATCTTCTGACTTAAAGATCCAATTATGGCATATCTATTTATTTTTCGTTGTGTTACTGTAAAAATTTGTAATCATTAGATTACCTCTCAGCTTTTGACCTCAAACTTTACTGATTTTTCAGAGAGGACCTGCTTTTATCTCAGAGCTGTTATCAGTTATTCCTAATGCTCACTACTTTAAAAGAGGAACATATGAATTGAAAAAGGTAATTTTGTTTGTCATGCTTTTGGGTCTCTTATAACAATGATTTCTGTAAGAAGAATAATCCTGCTTTTCGTGCAGATTGTGGACTATGCAAAGAACAAATATTTCACATCTGTAATGATTGTTCACTGTAATCGCAGGGAACCAGGTCAGTGTTTGCCTCATTTCCATGTTAAGAACATTTGTCATTAGCTTCATGATGTCTAATATCCAGTCTATGATTTGCAGTTTCCTCTTAGTTTGAAATTTTTTTCAGGACCTGATATCTTATGTTTATTCTGTATATTTTTTTTGCTGTTATGCCAATATCCTGTTTAGGTCTCTGTCAAACACTATTGATACGCTTCTGATTCTTATTTTTGCAGATGCCCTCCTAATAATTGGATTACCAGATGGGCCTACTGCTCATTTTAAACTCACCAATCTTGTCCTCCGCAAAGATATTAAGGTACATATACACCTTTTTTTGTTCATTTAGTTATGAAAATCCCCTGACTGAAGATTGGTGTCCACCTTTCAATACAAAATATCGTTGAATATGTTCCAATTTCTTGGCCACTGAGGTAACTTGAAGAAGGAAGGATAATAAATGGGTAGATTAGAATGAATGGCAAAAATCAGGTGTCCCCTATAGGACAGAAATCTCTCCTTCCACCCTGCAAGATGTTGCTTAAATCTCTCAACGATCAGATGCCAATCAGACTTCGTAACCCATGATCTCAACAATGGAAGCCCCAAATATTTGATCAGAAAGCACTCAACCAGGCAAGGAAATAGCTTAGTAGTAGAGGACACAAAAGTTGGGTCAGCCCCAATCCAACAATTATCGACTTATTAAAGTTGATGTTGAAACCAGTGATGATCTCAAAGCACCCTAGTACAAAAGCAATATCCTTGACTTCCTTCACAAAACATAAGGGTGTTGTCAACATATTGAAGGAGAAAAACTGAGGAATGCTCACGAAAAGGTTTGAACCCCTTGAAAAAACCAACCGATGTAGCTTTAAAGCATAGGCAGCTGAAGACCATTGCCAAATCCCCTGGACGAAGACCTCTTCCACAACAAAAAACCCTTGGGACAATCATTGACAAGGATTGAGAATCTTACTGAGCTGACACAGTATTCTACTAACTCCTACCATTTGACTCCAAAGCTCATGCAAGCCATTACCTCATTCTTGGGATCCAACTTCCACACCAACCCAGGTGTGCGTTGATGTCACTTTGATTCAATACATTTATAGGCCACCAAGAAACCATTCAGAATTTGTCTATCATGAAGGAGAAGGTAGTTTGATGAGGCCTAATGAGAGCATACATTAAAGCTTTGAACCATTCTATGAGACACTTGATCACAATCTTATAAACCTCATTAAGGAGGCTAATTGGTCGGAAATCACCTACATCCAATGTCTTGTCCTTCTTAGCAATGCGAGTGATGAAAGTAGCATTGGTGATACTAATATCTCCTCTATTCGCATTGAAGTCATTGATCATGTTCATCACATCTCTCAATGTCAATTGCCACCTCTCTGTTGATGTTGTTGAGACCCAAATTATCTAAGCTCACCTGCATATGAGATTTTGCATTCAATTGGTTAGCAAGAAAACTACCTAGGCCATCTTTTATCTCAATTTTGGTAGACTTAATCACCCTCTCAATCACAATTGGGCTTAAGTGGTTCATTCTTCTTCGACTATTAGCCATACAATGAAAAAAATTTGTGTTCTGATCACCTTCCTTTGGCCACATAGCTCTTGGCCGTTGTCTTGAAGCAACTTCATCCTTCCTCAGGTTGTCTTTCAGTTTTGTTTTAAGTTTCACTAGTGTCTTCCTATCTTCTTTGTTCCACGCCCCAATTTCGTCTTTCTCATCCAAAGATTTGATCAAGCCTTGCAACTTCTCCAAACCTTCTCCCTCGCTGAAGGTTTTAAGATGCTCCTTAGTCTATTTTAACTTTTTACATAGTCTATTTTAACTTTTTACATAGTCGCTTTGTTGATCCTTAGCTTCTTTTGAACTTACCCTGACCTCTTACTCTAGTTTGGTGCCAACATCCTTGGAGAAGGCCTAATGGCCTTCTATATCAAGCCATTCTGTCTTAAAATGGAAGGGCCGAGGCCCTCAATTAATGTCATTCATCAAGGATATGAGAAGTGGAAGGTGATTAAAGGTTGGTCTACAGAGACATGACACATGGGTATCACCATCCATCTCAAGCATAGTCATTATGGATCAAAGATGAGTTTTTGTTGAATATTATACTCATTAAAGTCATTCATGTCTTTTGTAATATGGGATGATACCCTAATGAGTTATATTAAAATCATCGTCAATAGCAATCTTTTTACCTCATAATGATCAGTTGTTTCAAGAACGGAACCATCTCAAGTAGTGACAAGCCCTCCCATGGTTCTTGCCAAACTTGTAAAATCAATCTCATTCAAACAAGGTCTCAAAAAGGATTATTCTTAGATCGATATCTTGGAGTTTTGATTCTTGGAAGCAAAGAGTGACAAGATTCCTTACCAACTTTCTTTTTAACTCACACCCTAAAATCCACAGATATTCCAAAAATGAATTTTCATGGATAACAATGTAGACTCCAACCCAAACCATAGAGGGGAGGGTAGCTAGGATGCATCCGCATCCTTAGCTTGCTTACTTGCTTCTTGGTACTGGGATAAGACTCCTTGGATTTCAGCAAGATGATTTCTTAGGGCGAGACCTAATTCATTACCCTTATAAATGATCTTTTCATTGCCCCACTGAGGTTCTACCTCCCTATTACCCAATTGTTGACACATCTTTTTCTTTCTCCTATTGTACACCATGGAAAAACTCTCCCTTGACTTTCTTCTATCGCTCACTATAGACACCCTCCCAAAGTTAGCACCCTCTACCTCCCTTAAGCTCAACTCTTCCTTGTTTGATTCCATGCCCACGAGACTAATCTTTTCATCATTTAAATTAGCACTCGTAAGCAATTTATGAAGATAAGGTAAAGAAGTATTATGGTGGAAAGTTGTAAAGAGAAGATCAAAAGGAGGGATCTCACCAAAGGAAGTAGGATTGTTCAACGTTGCTTGCCTTGAAAGTGAGCCAAATAAAAAATCTATTACCTTAGAGCTCCTTGGGTTGTATTGTGTGTTCAATAATGTAGGGTCCTTAGTACACATCAATTATTCGTAACCATGATCTCTCAGTTCATCCCAATCTCTAAACAACATCTGCAAATCCACACTTAAACCTGTTACTTCATTGATCTCGAGCTCGTGGTTCGTAGCCCTTCATTGCTGTTTTGATGTGTTTCCGTTGTTGAACGACACCAATCAAGAATCTTCAGATATGACTCATAAGGATCCCTTTCCTTAATCCTGATGTTAATGCCACCACTTTGGCATCCAACCCTGAAACTATAGAGGATAAGTGCTACATGTCCAGTATACCCAGAAAAGATCGGCTAGTCACTGAAGAAAGAGAGCTTGAAACTAATCCAAGAAATGAAGCTCATTGGTAGGGTCTACATCACCACCTAGAGCCCACAACTAGTTGATCCATGCACTGGTGAGATAGGACTCAGACGAGGCATCAAAGAGATCCCACAATGCGGTGGAGAGAAAAGGTCTACTCATTCCTTGATCATTGTGAATCGTGGTGTTGAAGGTTGCCTTGTCGTTGACTTGACTTGATGAGAGAGGAGGGATTGGAGGAGGCACCTGAGGGGTCTAGCTAAGTGGTGGCGTAGAGTTGTCGGCCTGATCCTCGGTTGATGTGGAAGGTGGTGATCTTGGTGGCATGCAAAAGGCATCCACTTTGTCCTTTTCACGACTTGAATAGGTCAACAGGTCTCCATTAGGTTGGTTGTTAATGGATCAAAGGGAATAAGCCCAATAGGCGCAACTTCCCTTATTTTGTTCTTGAAATTAAACACCACCCTTCCACCATTGAGTTCATCTAACTTAGCAACCGAGTGAACCTGGCTAACGTCACCCCTCTATTGGTAGGGGGACGATCCACCTTCCCATGTGGTCCCTATTTCCTTGGGACCAGCAAAGTATTTCTTGGGCACAACATCATCATTATTTACATTTGTTATACCTTCTACATTTTCCAAAGCTACTGTGTTAACTGAGTTCAAACCCTTGTGACACTATCATCTTCCTCATCTCCCTTGCACCATCAATCCAATTTTCAACGACTTTTAGACTACTATACCTCAAGTCCAATTCCACTCCAACAATTTCTCCAACTGCTTGTATCAATTTCCCCCTTACTATCAATTTCTCCAACTGCCATGAATGACAATCCAAAGTATATCTCACCAAGTACCATAGTTGAAGCTCCAGGGATCCTCTCCAAAATTATATCCACCAAAGTAAGCTTGAAACATATATCAGAGCTCCTAACTAAAGAACTTGGCTAGCTTTGTAGATTCCAAAAGAGGATCAAATTCAAAACAGAGTATCACTGCCTTTGGTGTGGATTGGAACTCCGTGAACTGCAATCCAAAATCCAGGGCCAACACTGGCCTCATTATATGCTGACCATGTTGAAATTTCAATCCGTGGATCACAGCTGAATTGCCTCTTGTTGAAGGGAGCTATTTAGGAGAATAATCAGCCCTTTGTTGACATCACATCGGATCAGTGAATCGACACACCATGGCTGGTCCTACAAGTCGTTATCTCCTCCCACCCAAGATCTCCACTCCATTTGATGATTATCGCATCTTCTAATTCAGATTCCATCTCTATAATATGTGCTGAATGTGGGGTAAAACACCTGATGATGTTCTTTAGCACAGATACTGTGGCTTCCGGCGATGTGTCTTGGCGTTGACTCTTTATTTGCTACATCCACCACAGCATCATGGAAGCTCCTTCGTCCATTCCCAGCTACCCACATAAGCTCATCTCTTTTCGTAGGTCCACTACAAATTTGATTTGCCGTCTGGTGTAGTCCACCCACTAACCTCTGTTAACCTTGTATCCTGCTTTGCGATGTCCTACACCCCTACAATTCCTACACACCCAAGCACTCCTACACTCTCTCTGCCAATGTTCATGTCCAAAGCATTTCGGGCATGGATCCTTTCTCCCTCTCGTACTCCCCTTCTCCCTAAGATCTCTCCAACGAGCCTAGTGTTTTCTCCTTCGCTCACCCACAACCTCCCACTCACCTATTATCCTGATGCTTCTCCTCACTCTCCCACTCATCTTTCCGTTTTCTCCTTTTGAGCTAATATAGCTATACTAATCTTAATTAAGAAGCCATGTACTTGGTATAAAAATTGCTTGGCCAAGACCAACAGATATTTTTCTGACATTGTTAACTTATAACAACCATGAGATTACTTAATCAATTTTGCTGCTTGGAGTACAGAATCATGGAAATCCTACCAGCCATGAGCCTGAGCTAGTATTGAACAATTTTACAACTCGGCTTGGTGTTCGTGTTGGAAGGTAAGTTTGAATTCTGTTTGTTGTTTAAACTCTTTCTCTTGCGGTCCATTTAACACGAGTATCATCATTGTCTATAGATGTAGTACTTCTCGTTAGTACCATAGCTGACACTTTCTAATCTATGACTGCAATTAGGTTAATAGAATCACTCTTCCCCCAAGATCCAAATTTTCGTGGTCGACGAGTTGTAACCTTCCATAATCAACGAGACTTCATATTTTTCCGGCATCACAGGTAATGTGCTCATTAAATAAACATCTTGCACGTGTTATTTTTCCTAGTAATCTATGTTTATTCCTTTTTTTAAATTTATTTGGTGTTCATGTAGTGATCTTGAATGCCTTACCTGTTGTTTGCAACTACTTGGCCAAGTGAACCAACTCCAATAGTGGAGTTTGCTAGAGCACTATGGTTGCATAGTCTTCACTAAATTTCAAACTGTGGCATCAGCATTGTTGGGTTAACCACCCCGTTGTTTAAATTAGCATTTAAAAGAAGTACTTGGCTAAGTGGTTGAGCATCTTTATGAGAGTTAAAGAGGTCTGGAATTCGAATAACAAACATCAAAAATATATTATTGTGTGCAATATATAAAGTTTGGGTCCAATGATTTGTGTGGTGGAGGGTTCCACCAACTTAGCTATCTTTGAAAAAGTACCTTACCTGTTCACATCTGCTTGGAACTAATACCAGTTATGCATCTCTGCCTTATAAACTATTGTCTCCAAAATGATACAATGAGCCTGTGGGGAAAACATTAGTTGGAAAAAACACAGATAGTAAAATCACAATTTTAGAAATTTATTATATGACTGGTGTGGCATTTAGAGGAATCTTCTAAGATCCAATAATTTGACACTTTATGATTTGACGTGAACTCAACATTAACCCACTATGAATTTATATCAAACATACAGTCAATGTTGTTGAAATCAACTTGGCACTTGTACGACTCGTCTATTTGTAAGGAAAAAAGACATCTAAGGTGGCCAAATTTCAGTTACATGATTTAGATTCTGTGAATCCAATTGTTCAGTGATTCAAGTGGCTGAAGTTCATATCGTAATTGGTAAAGCTTTACCCACTAACTATTGGTGAGCCTGAGTTTTCATCATCTTGAAACCAATTTATAAATGTCTATCTTCATTAGATCATGATTAAATCTTGGTCACAGAATTTGCACTGCACTTTTGAGGATCTTGGTATGTATTTGTGGCCTTGCTATTCATAACTCCTCTCTCACAATAGGAGTGATATGTCTATAATCTTTATCTTTTCTTCTTTAGATTCTGTGAATCCAATTGTTCAGTGATTCAAGTGGCTGAAGTTCATATCGTAATTGGTAAGGCTTTACCCACTAACTATTGGTGAGCCTGAGTTTTCATCATCTTGAAACCAATTTATAAATGTCTATCTTCATTAGATCATGATTAAATCTTGGTTACAGAATTTGCACTGCACTTTTGAGGATCTTGGTATATATTTGTGGCCTTGCTATTCATAACTCCTCTCTCACAATAGGAGTGATATGTCTATAATCTATATCTTTTCTACTTTCTAAATGCAGTTTTACCAGTAACGTGACAATAATTGTAGTTTCTATTCTCCAAGTCTCTTTCCAGGAGTAAGAAGGAATAGCTGATTCTATTGGAGAAAGCCTACATTAGCTATGGAGTTTTTTCTTTGGATGAGCGTAAACAAAATCACTTGACTATATATATGGAAGACTAAATAAACAATATGGCAGGAACAAGTTAGCTTGGCTGGGAAGTGACCTTTTTGAAATGGAAATGCCACTTCCAACTAGCTAAACTGAATATACTTGCTTTCCTTGCTGCTACTCAAGTGTTTAAATCACCAAAACGACAACTTTGTCTTTTGAACTTTCTTGCTTTAAAATGAACAACTTGGGAGACAGGGGGTACTCATCGTTTTTGATGCATCGAGTTCCTTCAAACTCTTGACTAACAGAAAGAGTGTCCAAAGAGCAACCATTCCTTGAAAAGATGGAACCAGGTCGAGTGTTTTCCAATTCTGAAATGTCTTGTCTGATTTTCTCCCTTCAATGGATCATTCTGCATAACATCATGAACTCTCTATCTCAGACTTCTGGTAGTGTGGATACTGATAAGGTCTGCCCTTCATTTACTAATGGAATTAGGTGATCATAAGACCTGGGAGGAGGACCAGAGGGCTCAGCAAAGCTGATGTCTTGGAATTCAGATATCAACTGCTCTCATTCTGCTGGCCTATTCACTTGATATGTGAATAAATCAACCCTCTGTAAACATGTATATTTACATATTATACCCCATTATCAGGCTTAAATGTATACCTGAAATCAAGCAACGATACCAGTTACTGATATTTACCTACATGCCCCCCCTCCGTTGAAGTTGCATAAAATCAAGATTCAAAAAAATGAAAAATCACTCAGCGAGGGAACCAATTAGCAATTCTGTTCAACTAAGTGCTTGACTGATTGAGTGGTTACTTGATTAATAGGATTTTTATCAACCAATCAGTGAGCTACCAATCTAACTAAGGTAGCGTTTGGAAATATATTTTTACACCAGCTTATTACGTTAAGCGTTTATTGTCTAATAAGTATTTCCAAACGAGCCATTTTATCGAGCTTTTTCAAAAAAAAAAACTACTTGTAACTTTTTAGTTCATTTTAAGTTATTGAGGTAATTTTTAGAAAAACTAATGGGTGTTAGCTTTTTGAAAAGTTATTAATATTAGTTACAGTTTTTCTAATGATAGTCTTAGAAGTTAATTTTAATTACAATATGAACTAAGGTAAGACGGCGATGGTGATAGTCGACAGCGACAGTGGTGGTCGGCGACGACGACGGTGGTGGTTGTGATGGTCGGCGACGACGACGGTGGTGGTGTCGGTAAAGAGGACAGTGGTGGTGGCTGATGACGACAGTAGTGGTAGTGGTTGGCGACGACGGCGGTGGTGGTGGTCGAAGACAATGGTGGCAGTGGTGGTCGATGATAGTGGCGGTGGTAGTGGTCGGTGATAGTGATGGTGGCCAGCGATAGCAGTAGTTGTGGCCGACAACGGTGACGGTGGTGGTCGACGATCCACAGTGGCGATGGTGGTGGGCAGTGATGGCGAGGGTGGTAATGGTTGACGATGGTTGTGGTTGGCGACGACGACGACGATGGTGGTGGTGGTCGATGACGGCGATAGTGGTGGCAGTCGATGACGGTGACGGTAATGGTGGTCGAGGACCGAAGATGGTGGTGGTGGCGGCTAGTGATGGCGATGTTGGCGGTGGCAATGGTGGTTGGCTATGGTGACGACGATAGATGCAGCGGGCAACGATGGTGGTGGTGGTCACTGATGATGAACAGCGACGATGCGGAGACGAGTGTGTGGTAGCTGGTGGTAATGGTAAGGACAATATAGTTATTTTATTAACTCATAAGTGCTCATTGGACATACAAATCAAATAAGTTTTTCTTTATCTCCATAAAAGTTATAAAAAATATAGTTTAACAAAAAGCGAGTTTTTTTTAATAAGCTGCGTAAGAAAAGTATTTCCAAACGCAGCCTTAGACATTCAAATCAATTATTTTTTTGCACTGAGCGGTCCAAAGATCAAACTGATTTTTCAGACAGCATATAATTTTGTTTGTTTTTAGGGGGTTCTATACATGAAGTGTGGATGAAGATACTCTAGCAATTCCTAGTGTCAAATTAAATCATGATTGAATGGCCAGCCTTGTGAAAATATGTCGAAGATCTAGGTTTGAACCTGGGTGGTGTAGATATTTGCGGCTGTAACCAGTCACACCAACTAGGCTACTGAATCGAAAAAAAGAAATTTAAATCATGATTTTGCTCCTTTCCATCCCCATCCATTATGCCCAACAGATCCCTGCCATTCTATCGCTCACATCACTGTTTCATTTATAAAAAATAAGAAATGCATAAATTGAGCCTATTAATGGACACCTATTAATTCCTTTTTATCGTTTTCATTTTTTATGATATACTGGTTTTCTTTCTTGTTTTATTTTCTCAGGGCGTTTACAATTGTTTTCTTGTATCTTCCTTGGATTTTGCCATTCAGGTACATATTTGATGTGAAGAAAGAAAAAGTTGATCCGAAGGATAAAAAAGCTAAGGGTGCTACAGGTGCCAAGACCCCTCAGCAGAAAGTCGTTGCACGTCTTCAGGTGGTTAGCCATTCTTCAGATTATGGTTACTTAGTTATGAAAGTTCTAAAGTTGTAACTGTCTATTAGCAGTTATAATTGTTTATTTACAATTATAAATTTTATCATCTATATGCTTAAATGAACAGTCACGATTAGATGTTATTGGTATCTATCAAAATGTTTGGTGCCTATATAGGTATCATAGACACATCCGTTAGTTATTTGCATTGATCTTGCTTTTTGTCAAAAAAAAAAAACTTTGTGCAAATTCTCATGTTTTGCAGCTAAACAATGCATTCTATTGAAAGAAATAAAACCTGTGCTTGTCGGTGATGTTTAATTATGTCTTCTAACATCTTTTATTTTCCTATTATGAAGGAATGTGGTCCTCGTTTTACTCTCAAGTTAGTCACTCTTCAGCATGGAACTTTTGATACCAAGGGAGGCGAGTATGAGTGGGTCCACAAGGTAATATGCTGCAAGATGTTACGTTCTGGAGGTAATGAGAATGGATACTTGTATTTCTGGTTTTCTCACTTGCTTTCTCTTCATTGTGATTGTTAGCCGGAGATGGACACTAGCCGCAGGAGATTCTTTTTGTGAGGCCATTCTTATTGAGGGATTTGAGAGGCAGTGTGTTCCTGGAAATAGGTAGCAGACGTAATCGAAAAATGAAAATGATCCTTGAGCATGTAATGTTATTTGGAGTAGTTATTTTCTGTTATCGATACTCTTACTCCTTTTTGTTTTGGTGTAATGAAATCTGCGTACGTTTCTTCTACAACAATCCATGTAAATTGACGGTTCGGACATTTTTTTACTCATCTTAATGTACTCTGTGTCAATGAAGATCGGAGACTTGTTCTTTGTCAGCTAAATGAATACAAGTTCAAGAGTACGACGTGCGAATGCTAAATGCATAAGAAATAAACTGGCTATTGCATGCAAAGGAAAACGTAGTACTAGATGATAAACTTACCTTATGACCTACTCATAAAATCATCTCAGCTGTCTTGTTTTGCAGTCGGAGGATGGTGGTTCTTATTAATTCTAGAAAGGGTAAATGGGCTACAGAAGCCTGATTACAAAGGACATACTGAACCACCCTCTATCTTCTCATATTGTCACCTTATGTCATGTCATACTCCTCTTCCCCAGACATAGATTGCCTTCCTCTCTCTTATTATCTTCTTGCCTTCTTTCCGGTGAATGTCGCATCCATCCTTTCGTTTTCGACAACGATCGAATCTTCTATGTATCTTTCTGTTTCTTTTGCTCACTCTTTATGATGGTTGGTCTTTCCCATTTAGCATCATGTCACCCATGCTACCTCATCTTAGTTACGCTTTGATTCTTCGACTCTCTTCGTAGACAACATTGCTTTTCTTCCTACTCCAGTGAGGTTGATATTACCTCTCAACTTGTTTACCTTTATCTTCTCTTTTTTTTCTCCATACTCGTCGATTCAGATTTAAAAGTAGTGTTTTGGTCAAACAATTAAGGTGAGATTCAGGTGTATTGATCCTTGAGGGTCTTAGTGCTCAATGTTGGACACAACTTTAATAGTATCTTACGTTTGGACTATGAGTTTCTGGCCTGTTGGTGTTGTGTGATTCAGATACTGTGTCGATCCTCGTAAGAGTTTTGTGGGTTTGTTCTGGACAACAGAGTTTGGTTGGCGTGCTTAGGTGACTGGTCTTTGCTAGCGCGAGCCATGTGGACGTGGAAGGTTGCATTGTTTGGTCTTGTGCTGTGACTTCCTTCCCTTCTTTCTTTCTTTCTTTCTTCTCTCACGGGCCCCATCCCTCCTTCCCTTTCTTCTTCTTCTCCTTCATCTTCTCCTTCATTTTCTCCTACTCGAGAGAGAGGTAGAGAGAGAGAGAGAGAGAGAGGAGGAGGGACTATCGTCGTCGCCATCGTCGTGCTGCCGTCGCGAGAGGAGGAGAGGAGCTGCTTGTGGCCGGAGGAGGAGGAGGTGTGTCACCGTTCATCGCTCGTCGTTGCCGCACGTTCGGTGAAGGCACACACCTTGTAAGCTTTTTTTTGATTTCCAATTTGATTCATAGGACTATGATAGTGTGTTCATAATTGTAGTAAATTATATTGTATTTATTGAGCATTTGTGGGCCATTTATGGTATTGTGTAGAGTGAATAGTGCCCTCTTTCTGGATTTTTGTTGATTTCTCAAGATCCACTTGATGGATCTTTGTGTTGTTTGCCTGGTCTAGTAGATTTCATCAAGTTTTTCATTTTGATATATTGTTTGCTTGGTTTGTGTAGGTGTCTGCAGGGTTTGGGACTTCAAGTCCCTTTTTTGGGTGCTCTAGCTAGGCTTGGTTCGGTATGCCGAATTATTTTAGCATACCTTTTTGGGCTTTTAGAATGTCCACTTGACCCTTGATTCCGTTGACCAAATTTATTCGGTTTGTTGTTTTGGGTCATGGGTGTTGACGTGGCACCCTGGTCCGGTTGATCGGTCATGTTTGGGATGTCGGATCAAGGGATTTTGGTCGACTGATCCCTTTTCGGTCTATCGAATTGGTCCCCTAAGCCCTAGTTCGGTCGATCATTTTGGTTCGGTATGTCGAACCAGATTTGGACCCTTGCACTTAGTTATTTATGGTGTGGGTTAATATATATGTACATGGGTATATAGATATGTATTAATCTTGGAGAAATAAATATAATGTTAAAAATGGTTAGGATAACCATTAGAATGATTATAGGTAAAAGGGATCATCTAGGATATGGGTAGAGTAAAAGATGAAATGATTTAGAAATAATAGGTTCTTGCCCTAGATGGTTTAGACTGGACTTTAGGGATCGTGATAGCATCCCTAGGTCTAGGGCTTGTGTGGTTTTATGTGTAGTGCACTAAATAGAGTATTCAATGACACTGTTTTGGGTGTTTGAGTCGATCTGGCTGTGCTCCCGAGGGACACGAGCTAGTAGGTGTCTTATACTTGGGCGCTAAAGCATAGTCTTCTGGTTGTGATTGCTCTGTTGTGATGCCTTCTGAGTGAGCTTGACACTTAGAGGACGCTTTTGTTGGTATTTTCTTGAGTGTTGGTCGTGGATTGAGCGTGGCGCTCGTGAACCCAGACGCTCCCAAGATGTGCTTGTCTAGGCCTGACAAGGGAGTTGTCAAGGTTGTGTTTTGTTTGTAGTTTCTCGACCTTTGGTTTCTGTGTCACTACTAGGCATAGTGTTTCTTGAGTTTTAAAAGATATTTAGTAGTTTTTGAAATGGTTTTCCAAAAAGAGAGTTTTGGAAAGAGAAAAGTATAGATTTGAAAATGGTTTGGAAAGAGTTTTCCAGTGCTTTCTGTTTGTATTGGAGACCAATAGATTGAGGCGAGTGTTCGTCGGGTCTTGGAGATATGACACTCCTTGATTGTCGATTGCGAGGCCGAGGTGGAGGTCTGTGGATTGAGGTGTTTGAGGCATGACAGGCAAATATGATACTCCTGTTGTTACTATGGGCATTGAGGCTCGGGTTTTGTTGGGTGTGGAGGTATGAGACTCCCTCTTGAACACCATGTGGAGGACGTTGTGAGGAGTCGTACCCTATGGTAGCCAACATGGGTGGGACACGTGCCTTTAGTTGGTAGTGTCCTGAGAGACAGGATTATCTTTCCAAGAGGGGTTGGCTTTGTGAGGGTTCTTTAGGGAGAGAATTGCAGGACTGTGATTGCTCCTGCACAGGGTGACTTCACCGTGATAGTGCAGACACCATTGGTCGCACTTCAGTGGACTGCTTGTGGCCAGTGTTGTCTGCTTGGCGTAGGATCGTTTTACACATTGTTTGTGCTTGTGGTTTGTGCGGAGTCTTGGTTCAGAAAATCAAAATCTAGGTCTAGAGGAGCTCGTGATGTTGGCACTTGTTGAAGCGTAGTGTTTTGGGAGCTATGGTTCTGTGGTTTGGGAGTAGAGATTCCATGGCTTGGTACTGTGCTTAGGTCTAGAGAAAATCATGTTGTGCAGAGCAAAGGCTCTGTAGTTGTGCTTTGGTGTGGCTTTTTGGTTTGACTTGGCAAGAGTGGCCATCTCGAGTGTGCATAAAATATTTAGAAAGAGCATGCACATGATTTTGAAAAAGAAAAAGGAAAGAATGGTTTTAAAGGCATGGTTTTATGGCCTACTGGGCAGTGGTAGACTGCGTAGTTTGGTATTGCGGCATCTGGGAGGGATGCCAGTGCTTGTGTATTGGACATCAGTAGATTGTCTTTTTGGTTTGGCAGCATCATAGGCGTGATGCCGGTGCTTGGTCGTCCTCGGCATAGCTTGCTGAGTTGTAGGTGAGGTGTATGCTGGGTGACCGTTGAGTGGTCACTTACGTGTGCTTTATTTTGTGTGTTTTGGCAGGTATACGATAGTAGCTATTGGTTGCTAGTGCATACAGGAGAAGTCATGTCACCACACATCAGGTATCCAGGTGAGAGTTTAGTTTTATTTCTGTTGTTTAGTAGATTTATTTACTGTTTGAGAGTACTTAGCCTTAGTTGCGTTATTAGTGTAATTGTTGGTTAATAATAAAGTTTAAAATAATTAAATGAAAATTTGTAGCTAGGTTTAGTGATAGCGACTTAGGAGTCGTTACATTGTCATTAAGGTTTGCCACTCTTCCGCTATGCCAGACAACTCCATTCCTCTACCCTTCAAGTTCCATGCTCGATGGGTGTCCGAGCAACAAGTCTCTAAGAATTGTTCTCCATCAAACTACTTGGAGTGTATTGCTTTGCAAGCGACAGAGGGTCCTCCATTGCATCCCCAATGAAGATTTTGGCTTAGAATTATGGGGGGAGAAGCTCCACTACTATTCAGTTCTTCTCTATCTCCTCTGACAAGTTGGGTCATAGGTGCAGTTCATATGTGAAACTAAGTGTGACAAAGATCAAAGTCCTACTGCTATGGCCTTGATGCGTGTACATAATTTTGTTGTGGTTCCCTCCTCAAGCTACTCTAGGGGCCTTTGGTTATGTTGGTCGAATTCCCTTACTTTTGGTCCTTTACGTTGGCTCCATCATTATTTTCTCAAGGATTAATGGTGGTTTCCCATGGTTACTAGTCTATCTTTATGGTCCATCGGCTTAAATGACTCGTTCTATGTTCTAGTCTTCCTTAGCTTCGGTGATTGATTATTTCTAGCTACCATTTCTTTGCAACGGAGATCTCAACACCTTGATCCACCCTTAGGATTACTCTACTGCGTAATTCTCTTATCATCAACATACTCCCTTTTGGGACTTCATTTATCCACAGATGATGATGGATATCCCCTATGAAGGCTCAACCTATACTTGGATCAATTGTTGTCAAGGATCTTAGTATAGACACCTCAATTTCGTGGTTGTTCGTTGACGAACTCCCTTGAAGGAAATTGCTTTGGTTGTGGCAAAACCTTTTAGTACCACAAGCTTATTTGACACTTCAAACCCATCCAAAACCATAAACCCTAAGCACCTAGAACCAGTCCATGGTCTAAGTGCTCAAGCAACAAGCCCAAGATCCAAACAATAGGCCCAGAAACAAGACAAGCGTAGTCCATTGATGTGTAAAAAAGACGTGTGTGCCAAATGCATGTCTTTGGCACATGACAATAGTGCATGGCATCGACATGCTTTTTTGGTGTAGAATGCCGACACGACACCCTAAGCTAGTATTTGTTGTACAAGGATTTAATCCTCCAATCACCTTTGGATGTGCGATTCCAAGCTCCTTATTGGTTGTTATGGATCTAGGGGTATTCCTTGACGTTTCTTGACCATCATACTCCCCACTTAACCTAGGAAACTAGATCTAATCCACCAACTCAAATCCCATCCAACCATCACTAGTTATTTATGATCCAATAGCCATTACACGTCCAAAAACTCTATAAAATGACCTCCATGCTCTATGTAGAACCTCCCCTAGCTCCTGGGACTCCTGCTCCTTAGCTCTTGCACTTCTCTGGCATTAGCACCTAGCATTCCTGGTGAGCATAGCACAACATAGCACAACATCGCATCCAAGTGCACCCACCACTTTCGTTAAGCCATCCATTGAGTGAGAGTGAGTGGGAGAGAACCCTAGTGACTGAGAGCAATCGTTGCATCATCATCCTTGCATGCTTCTTCTCTACTCATATGCATTGGTTTTCAAACAGAATTGGCCTTCAAATTTGTTGGATTTGTGCAATGAACGTTGGATGTCAGTACCAGAGTTCTTGGTGTACGTTGAGCATGCAAGTACACATGGCATCCAGTCGTAGTGCATGTTATTGGTGTTTGATGCTAGTGCATACCTATGGTGTGTAATGCTAGCACATCGTCTTGGTTTAGAGTGAAGTAGTCTAGGCAGAGCACCTTTTGCATGTATTATTCCCTTTTGTTTATGGATCCTTATTTTCAGATCTTGCGCCCAACTTGTTCTGATTACATGATGTCCTACATTCGCCATATGGCGTACATTATCAAGCACTCACACACTTGCAATGCCACACATGAGTGGATAAGCATTGAGAGGCCAACATTATTAGGCATATGGGTCAGGCATACGGGAGTGCTTAACACCTTTTTTGTGCGTAATAGGAGTTCATACCCTTTCTCTGCTTGCGATGACCTTATGTGTTTTAATCCATTGGCAATGGGGTCTTGCTTCATCATTTCCTAGCTCATATACATTTCTTTGCATACATTTTGCCTCTTCTTCTATTTTCTTGAATAGGTGACTCGTTTTCTTACACTTTATCCTTTTGCTTTTCGCCTTTACCTTGTGTTTTCAAGTCGAGATCCTCCTCAGATGCATCACCCTCTTTGTGGCCTTGATTGGTGTGTATGGTTTCGTTTGCACACACCTGGGGTTCACTTCCTGCCATGTGCACTCAATGACCACAGGAACTGGTGACTCTGCTGGGGATATTAGACTCTAACTCTCGTTTTTGTCTTTTCCCACTTATGTGGTTTTCTGCATCCCTTTGCATTGCCCTATTTCTACTTTCCCCTTTTCTTTATTAGCATTTCCCCATAATTTAGTACTCTATTTGATGCCTGATGCATGCCTTTTGTATGGTGGATGTCTTAACTTTCACACTTGCTATGTCACAACACCTGCACATGCCATGTCCATACCTTTTGTTTGGAATGTGTTGATTGTATGCCATGTTTGGGTGTTTCTTTTCCCTTTTCTTCATTAACCATAGGGAGATTAGACACATGTTTGCCTTTCCCCCACCAGTTTAATCTAAAAGCTCCTAGTAAAAGCAACACTTAGGCAAACTAGAGACATATTCTCTTTTGGTTAAAGAATTGGCAAGTAAAAGACACCAAGCATTTATGCATGAATAATCATATAAGAGTATGCATCTTCTCATCTCTTGATGTAATGCCCCGAACTCGGGCGCGTTACCTAAATTATAGTATCATAAAAAAAATAACAATAATTACAGTAAAATTAAATAACTGTAACTAAGGCTCACCTCCAGGAAACAATGTGTGGCTAGAAGTTCATACTCCGACACTAGAACTCAACTACACACAATCTGCACTTGAAAACCAAACAAGCACGCGTGAGTGACATCTAAGTCACCCAATACACGTCCCAAACCTACAAACAACAAAAATCCAGCAAAAATCCAAAACTCAACTTTTAATTTATAAAACTTGGTTTCCTTTTGAAGATCCAATTTAAAACATCCTTGTCCTTTCCTTTGAAATCATTTGGGAGTGCCGCGCCCATCAAAAGTCGGCGCACCAAGCTGGCGGAACTGCTTGATCCACGGGTCCCCCTTCGCCTCATCCTTGCCACTGCTGCCAAAGGACTGGGCGAAACCACGCATCATCTCGCCAAATTCCCATCTCATCCCCTTCCAACCACTACTTTCTCCCATCTCGGAGTCAGATACAGGGGTCTTGCCACGACTGCGGCCTCGACGAGTCATCTTCCTGCCAGCACCACAAAACACAGCAATCTAAAGTTTCAAGTGCATGACTCACTATCGTGTAGCCCTAGGGAGCCACTAGACCGGACATTGCTAAGTCGGTGCTCTAGGTGTAACCTTAGCTTTGATACCACTCTATAACGCCTTGATCCCGGGCACGCTACCAAATCATAGTACCACAAGCATAATTACACAAAATTACAGAACAAATATAACTGTAACTAAGGCTCACCTTCAGGATCACAATGTGTGGCTAGAAGCTCCAACTCCAGCACTGGAACCTGGCTGCACGCGGTCGGCACCTGAAAACCAAATAGCACGCGTGAGTGACATCTAAGTCACCCAGTACGCGCCCCAAAACACACAACCACAAACAAAACTCGACAAAACCAAAAGAAACTCGTTTCTTATCATTTTGCAAAAACTTGGTTTTCTCCTTTTTGAAAATC
>JAMKQA010043318.1:0-32906 GCA_024699735.1 Posidonia australis | reverse complement strand
ATTGTAAGTAGTAGTGGTTAAATTAGATCCATGGCATGGAGCGTTGGAAGGAAATAAGGTAATTAAACACGGTTAGCGTTGAACCTCTAGTATTCCATGTCCAAAGCTGCTTTCTCTGTATGCACTCCACTCTGGCTGCCGATCCCAGCAAAACTTACCTTTTGCAGGACCAGATGAGAAATTCAAATGGCATATGCCTCCGAATTCTGGTCTGTTGTCACTCTCTGAGGGACACTTTCCTGGATCATCAGCATGATCAACATCCACCTTCTCTATGTTTCCTCCATCTCCAATGGTTATGTATATCGGACCACATGGGTCTAACGTGTAATTGTACACCCTGTTCATCCTCTCATAGGCATGAACCTGTTCAATATAAGTGAAAAAATGTCAATTCTCTTGAATCAGCTTACAGATTAAAGCAAGACAAATGATCAAGATCAGCTCATGTATCAAGGAAAAAGAATATAAGAATTCCGCAACTTGAAGTTGACAGTATGTCATCAATCTACTAATGAAATTTTGATTTTGATCTATCTGGGTAATGTTGAATGCAATTAGTACTGTTTCAACACTGAAGAGGTTGCAACAATCAGTAACTGCTCAAAGGAAATTCAAAAATCTGTACCAAGGAGATCCGAAACAGTTATATAACCTATATGCATATCAAAGTAATTGAATTTTTCCAACAACGCCAACTTAAATGTGAATTATTGACAATAGATTGCTTCCACTACCAAACAATGTCAATTAAGGGTGCACATAGTTTAGTTCAAGTTGGCTAATTGAATCAAGTTGAATCATTATTATCTGTTTGGTTCGGCTTTTTGTAGATCAAACCCAACCAATCTATTATATATAAATTCCTATGTTCTTTCGAAAAAATATATACTTACAGTATAAATTAATTAACTAGAATCATTGGATTAAGAAATTCATTTCAACTTTTACAACAATAAACTAAAAATATTAACTCAAAGTCGAGGACTTGTTATTGTAATTTTAGGATTAAGATGTTCATCTTACAAGTTGAGATTTTAAAATTGAAATAATATGATTGATAGGTTAAATCAAAATTATTAGAATATAGGCATCCAACTCAAAATTAATCCACAATGAGTGGAGAAATCTATCTATATATAACTACAAGTGTTGTCTTTATTTTTTTCAATATGGAACTATTTCAATACTTCACCTTACTTATGACATCTTTAGGTCCAACAAGTGTCTCTTTTAAACATGAGTAGATATGTATAGATTTGGATCCATTTAGATCTCTTTTGACTCTGATATCGTGTTAGTATATAGATTAGAATATAGACATCTAACTCAAAATCAATTGACAATAAATAGAGGAGTCTATCTATATATAATCATAAGTTTTGTCTTCATTTTTTCAATTATGGAACTATTCTAACAAAAATGTATGTAACATAATACATATGTGTCAAGTAATGACTTTGATTTTTTAGATAAAATGTTGAGCTAATATTTGATAAGTTTAAAGATATGTACTAAAGCACAAACCAAATCAACTTTTAACAGCTTGGTCCAATTTGATTTCCAAAAAAAAAAATTACTCTCAGTTTGAAATTTTGGTCATTATGACTTGGCTTGCTAATCTTGTGCAGTCTTGGATCAATCAATGGTTGATAACAAAGGTTTGTCTGCTATAATCCCTATAGTTTGATGACAATGCATTATGTCGGGTCCTATTAGTTCGACGGATTATTAGATATCAATTTAGTTGGAGGTGACTGATAAACCATATTTATATGTACCTACATGCTTAATGATAATGGACAATCTTTTTATCTATTCATTCTTACATGGTACCAAAGCACCAAGCCAAAACCTAGTCCTCACCCAACCCTAGCCACCAACATACCCCTTCCCACCAACCTTCGACATCGTTAGCCCCTCCATGTCCTAGCTTTACCATAACCAACTTCTCCAAGACAGTCGTTCGGTGCTACTAGCCCATCCAAGGTAGTCCACGGGCACCGTCAGCCCATCCAAGGCCTTCTGCTAACTTCGCCAGCCCATCCAGGGCAATCCATCGCCACCACCAACCCCTTTAAGGCACTCCTCCGCTGTCGCTAGCCCCTTCAGGGGCCCTATTCAATGCCGACAACCCTTCCAAACACCTCTCCAGTAACCACCAACCCTTCTAAGACTTCTTCACATTGTCACAAGTCTCTCCAGGAGGCTTCTCCCTCCTCAATGTCTGAATAGTGATGTTGGTTGTTATATCATTGTTCAAATTCTAAACTATCACAAGATCGTACGTCATCTTGGATGTGTGTACCTGTCAAGTCTACATGTAAGTGTAGCAATTCAGCTGTCCCATTGGTGATTCAGATATGTTTTTTTCTCCTTTTTTGTTGTGTCCTTATCATAGTATCTTAGAAGTCGATGGTGAAAAATCGTAGCAGGACCTCTAAGACATTTAATGACAAGACCTCTCTCCTTTGGATGTAGACTTTTAAGACTTTCATCACAGCTCGTCAAAAGTTAAAGCATCTTACAAAACCTCCTCCTTACAGTAAAGCAACTATATATGATGATTGGTATGCTGACGATGCAGCTATCGTTTCGTGGTTGGTCAAAAACATGGTGCCTCCGGTTGCACGAGGAGTTATAATATTAAGGTTGGCAAAGAAGATTTTGAATACATTACGCCTCACGTATGGTCACGAGAAGAATATCTTAAGGATATTTAAAGTGTATGAGCAACTATTCATGTTACATCAAGGTGATCGCTCAGTTCAAAAGCAGTTTACACTTCTTCATGCACTACTTGATGAGTTCGAGATTTATCAGCCTCTGATTGTCAATATTAGCCAGATGAAACAGTATCATAAGGGATTTGCTGTTGCAAAGATCTCTATTCCCAGATTCAAGGCTAGATCTTGGGTGTTGATAGTGTTCCCGATCTTCAGACTACTTTTGCAAAGATTTTACGTATATCCATAGCCACGCTTACCCCAATTTTCGATTAGTCCGCTTTGGCCACTACATATGGTTAGGGGAGTGGTACTGTGGTAGCTTGCAGGGAGGAGGCTGAGGGGTGCACAGATGGTGGAGGACGTCCTCATTGCACGCAATAGGAGACCACCATCAACAAATGTCACTATAGAAACTCCACCCAACACTTCCACCGACGATGAGCAAACTATGACCATTTCCTAGGCTGATTATGAGCGTCTTCTACAACTATAGGTCACTGACTCTACAACCATTGCATCTCATGCTACTTCCTCAGATACTAGTGCCCTCCTAGCCTCCAAGGATAGTCCTTATATCATTAACTCAGGTACCTCCTCTCATATGTCAGGTACAAAAAATCGTTTTACACGCTTATCCCAACTTTCTGATATTCATTAATAGAGAAAGGATTGTATAGGTCTCTTCTCAACTTCAATTAGAAAAAGTCTTATATGTACTTGATTTTTTTGTTAACCTCTTTTCTATTAGTACTATTATAAAACAATTGCTTTGTTATATAACTTCTTTTATATTCCACTGCACTTTTCAGAATTTGCGGACAAGAAGGAAGATTGATTTGGATCATAAACGAGGCAATGATGTGTATCTACTAATCAATGATAATATACTACGAGGATTAACATCTATAGCATCCTCTGAGTTGTCTATTCTGTAACACTATCGGTTAGGTCATCCTCTAGATTTCACTTAATTCAAAAAAAAGCTTTGCCATCACTTGGACACCATGTCAACACCATTACTTTAACCTAACCATTGTTAAATTTCACCCAACTTGTTCAAAGATAAAATTAACCCACATCATACTAGTCACTTTCAACAGAATCTCATCCAAGGCATCTCCTTTCTCAACATCCAAGATCATATCCACTCTGGTGTTCCTAATTGGATGAAGGCCTGACTAATCTGTATTTCTTTAGCACAGCTGGCATTGTCGAATAGGATGTTGTTTGCTCAATGAAGGATGCAAGTAGGGAACCACACGCTTTTGCTATTGTCGAGTAAGAGGCCTTTTGGAGGTGTTGAAAAAGAACATGATGGAAAAATGGACCCAACATCTCAATTTTCGAAACATTGGACAAAAGATAAATTATCAAATAATAAGAACCTAATGGATTTAACCAAGAGAATCTCGACATATCTTGTGTAAAGCATGATATGGGGTTTTTGGAATGAGTCAAATCTTGTGAGGCAAGACATGTTTTGAAACCTAGGTGTTTTTTGGAAATATTTCCAAACCACGTGGGATTATATGGAAAAACAACCCTAAAAACAAAGAGTTAAAAGAACCACTTACATGACCTGAGAAAACAATATCAACTCCATTTTGGTAAAGAAGTTCCTCCATTTCCCCTCTCATGCATTCAAATTCCTGGTAATGTGATGAGTAGCTATTATACCATGGCGGATGCCATGCAGCAACCAACCATGGAGTGATACGACGATCTACTTTCTTCAAATCTTCTTCAAGCCATGCATATTGAGCACCTTCAATATATATCTTCTAAATCAAACACAGATAACAAATGGATATTCAAGAACAAGGTGGTATATGAGTATCGAAATATTAACATACTAGTCTTGTTGTAGTCAATGTATGCTCCCAACATTATAAAATGCACACCTCCAGCATCAAATGAATAATAGAAATTGCTGTTTGAACCCGATTCCTTTGAAGGAACAGCAAACCGTGCTAGGTAAGACTTGAAAGTTATACCATCAATTTGTGGCTCAATTTCATGGTTGCCTTCGATCACCATCATAGGTATCCTTGACGTTAAGGGCTCCATAAATCTGACCACAATCTCAACGAATGAGTCAGCAAAAATCTAATGTTATTACGCTGAAGAACTTGCAAACGACAAAGGACTAATACTTCACATGTTGTAAACAACAAAAAAATTGACACTTTCTCACCCTTTTAGATGCTCAATCAATGTCTTTAGCTGACTCACATCAAGAAACCTTTTTTGTTCGTGGAAGTATAATAAGAATTTTATGTTCTATTTATACACAAAAGTTTGAAGGAAATGAGAAGAATTAGGAGTTAGGATGAATTCCCCCTCAATCAAGTGTTTGGTTCTTATTTAGTGATCAATTTCCAACAATTTGATCGGAAAAGTGGTGGAATTGGGAGCAGTTAGTTTTCCCCCCAAAAATGTTGTAGTACCAATTCCATCAATTCCTTTTCCTCCATGTTAAAGAAGTAAGTTCATCCCAAGCACTTTAAAGAACAAATCAAATTCCAAGAATTCATAAGCTACTAGCCAAACAATAAAATTTTAATTCCAAAAATAGAATCAAATACCAAAGTTTCAACTCCTATATTTAGAATTTCAATTCCAAGAATTCTAACTCTACTCAGAATTGCAATTCCTACAAACCAAATAGAACCTAAGGGAAATTAAAGAATTGAGAATCCTCAAAAAATAAGGAAACTAGAGTCTTTGTGCATGTTTTGAAAATAGTGATAAAGAGAAATACGAGTATTTATGCATTGTAGAGGAATTAGAACAAAAATCATATATGTTATTTAATAAACATTATCATGCACCAACATTTGATAATAAAGTTTTCTAAAAATTATAAATTCTAAAAAAGAGAGGTTAAAATAGACCATTGTTTGATAATAAAGTTTACTAAAATCATTGAGTATTCTTAAATAAATAAAACAAAACATCATCATGCACCATTATTTATAATAAAATCTACTAAAAATCAGTATATATTCTTAGATATAAAATGCATATTATTTATTTGATAAATAAGTTCACTAAATCATTATGCATCAAATGGATATCAATTATGTGGAAATCACTATATTATTAGATCTCAATGGAAGTTAGCATTTTTACAACATGATTAGTGAAGGAGGTGACTTCTATTAAAATCTCAAGGGATAAGTAAGAAAATGAAATACATGAAGTTTACACATAATTGAGAAAGTAGTGGAAAATAATTTCCCCTAATGGACAAGTAAACATCATCCACTGAGAGAGTGAAAGAGAGAACCTTCCCCATCCATCCCAATGTGGTTGATAGGTTTCTCTGATAGGTGCATCAGGAAATTTGCAGGAAAAACATGACACTCCTTTACCACCAGTAGTGCGATATTGATCGGCATAGCTCATGTCCCCAACCATTAAAACCAGTGAAGGATCATTCTGTATTAGATGATCAATTGTCGTTGTCGAGTTGCTCGTGAGGCCAAGATCACCAATTACAGCTATACGATGAGGATACATGTTTGGTTCGGACATTGGAGGAGTTCCAAACACGTTTTCTTTGCTCATGGCCTGTAGGTAACTGTCACCACATTTGTAATAATACTTCTTTCCAGGCTCAAGTCCTGAAGCAAAGAACAAGGTTCCTACTTTTATGAACGGCACAGGATTTCTTTCTATAATAATGTGCATTAATTGGGTAGCTGTTCTCTACACAGACGATCATTAAAAAAATTCCAACAAAAGATAAAACAATAATGCATCATTTCATGGCAATGATAACCTATCAACATGGTTTATCCTATCATCTTGAATTTGCCCAAATCATACACCCTTCCAACCTGCCCAAGACAAACGTGTTCTTTAAATTGTAATTCGCAAGAGCTACTTTCATCCCACAACCCACATTGCGAAAAAAACTGTAATCGCAAACAATTATTATTGTAGATTACATTTACCTTGAACTCTTACATGGTGGATGATGGCAGACGTATAATTCTGTAGGCCCTTGAACGGGTAAAGCTGGCTGTACAGAATCCCCATCCCTCGTGCGACAAACTCATACTTACCACTCTTTGTTCCATATAAGATCTCACTTCGAATACTCATTGGATCCATTGGAGTGACATTAGTCCCAATTTGAGCATCCCCTGCAACAAACTCTCAATTGGGTAAATCACAATTCACAAAAAGACACAAGTGCTAGTTGGCTTCTCCAAAAACAACTGCCAGCAAATATGGACAAGCTAATTGAATTTTCATGTAGGTGAATCTGCTGGAAACGAAAGCCCACACAGACATAAAAGAAAAACAATGGCAAATACAAGGATTGACGTAGTTCAACATATTGGCTACTCCATGGAGGTCAGGAGTGAGATGTGTTACAAATTTTAGTTGCAATCTGACATGGACAGTTGTTCTCTTCTTTATTTCACAATCTCTCATTATAATTGACTACTAATCTTAAATGGGTATTTATAGAACTATTGCTAGAACACATATAATTACAATACTATGACTAGGTCATCATGTGTACATAATTTACAAGTTGATTCAAACATATTCAAGAATCGCTTAGTCTTGTAATTTTTTAAAATTTTAAAATAAGTTAAAGGACCATGCCTACAGGCAAAGGCAGATCATTCTTCAATATAAGAGAATATAGGGTTACAGAAAAGTTTGGTGCAAGCAAGATTATCAAAGAGCCAAGGCAACTAGACAATAACCTGGGGCACCTTGCCTAAGCACAATCAATAAATTAAATAAATAAAATTCAGATTTTCCTCTAATTCTTATATTATTAATGATTTATCCACATTCTAAACAGAGATAAACACTTAGACATTAAAATATACAAAACAATTAGAGCGTGTCAAACTTCCCAATCGGAGTGACCACATCAACACGGTGCACTACATGACCCCTATGTGACTTCTATTAGAGTGATTGCCTTGACCATACCGATGAAGACACCCCAAGTTGCTCCAGCACCACCCCTGCCAAAGTGATCACTCCGTCCGCGTCGAGAGCTACAAGTCCTCCCCACCAAGCCTCGTTGTAGGGAACTGACTTGAGCGTCAAGGACCTGTTGGCCACATGTAGACGTCATGCCTCATCCAATCATCCATCTTGTTAGGTCCATAACCTATATACACCACTCACAATTCGGAAGGCAAGGTACGCAATAACACCCAAGACGTAATTCTTGCTCCTGAAGACTGATACCTGAGTTAGACATCGGAGGGAACTCGATCGATCCGTCGATGCTCTCTGATCCGGTTACGACAGATAGAGCTCTCGTGCTAACTTTGTGAAATGGTTTATGCTGTTAAGACTCCAGAACTATGTAACCAACTGAGAACAAGCAGATGATTTAAGATTCAAGACTTCTCTCTCTCTCGATATATATATATATATATATATTTGTAATTAAAGAACACCCCACAATTCTCACAAGCATGTGAGTGTGCACTGAAAGAACCACCCAATTACCAAATATACACAAACTGCTGCAGGATTAGAGTGACGAATCTGACTTCGATTCGTGCCTCCACGACAGACCCTCGTGCGTAGGTACTACTCGCGATGATTTTTCAGACCCGATGCTATCGTTGCATGATCGAGATGTAAAACTAATGCCAGGTGAATCGAGTAAACCAGTGACCAACAAGAATAGGCAACGCAGAGGGGGATTGGAGAAAACACACCAGTTACCCAAGAGACCCACATGGAAGTCGGGGAGGAGATGGCAAGCGCAATCTGTTCGGGGAACATGGACTGGACTCTCTTGACCAACCGAGGATGGTCCATGGGCAGGTCGTCGCTCCCACGCCGTAGAGACGGATCGAACCTCCGCGTGACCGGCGCGAATGGTCCGTCCAGCGTGGTCGGGACGCGACGAGGCGTCTGTTGCTTCTGCTCTGCTGGAACTCCCGTCACCATACATGGCAACAACAAGAGGAAGGGTAGAAGGGACTGGTAAATGGTATCGATATCCATGAGGTGGAGGAGGAGGAGCAGGAGCAAGAGGAGGAACGGCAAAATGCATGATCTGTCAGGGTTCTTCTTTATCCTCACTCTGCTGCTGCTGCTGCTGCTAGGAATTATGATTAAGAAAAGTGTGGGAGTTGGTTGAGAGAGTTGGAGAGTCGGCAGGATGTCAGGGATATCCGAAATTCGTTCGGAATCTGAAAAACAAAATCTCATAGAGTGAATGTAAAGCTAAAAAAATCCAAAAAAGAATACATTCTATTCAGAGAAATACCGGTATAGTTTACAAAAAAAAAACCCGCATTATAAAATATTTACATTTGTATCTGTATTAATGTATAATAATCCATCATCTTTATATATTTCTAATTTTAATTTTATATTTTTATTTAAGTTTCACGTATAACATATAGTTAATTAATTTAATTAATAATATTTATTATTTATATGTAACTATATTTTAGATAATTTAGATATCTGGTATAAAATGTTTAACGAATGCATATATGGATTTATCCGTGTTAAAATGGATATTATCTGAATTTAGATATATCTGATGGATTCATAGACATATGTCAAAATTATCATCTATTCGGATATAAATATGAATTCGATGTGAATGAAAAATTTCGATTTCGAATTCAAATATTAGCTGATCCACTCCGTATTTGCTCAATTGCTTCATTTACACCCCTCAAGTCAGGATGTTTGTAGGTTGGTATTTGTTTTTTTGTTTTTTTGTTGAAAACCAGAAAAAAAAAATCATTCATTTAAAAATTTGCTTCCTAACAAAGTCACACAAATTATGGTAGAAGTCACGTACATGAAATAGTATATTAATCATTGATTTTGGAGAAGTTTTAGTTTTATTTTAGGATTAGTTTGATTTGAATGAAGTGAAAGGAGTTAAAGGAAATTATCCATTAGGTGGAATTCCTCCTAGATAAAGTGTTTGGTTCTCATTTATTGATCAAATTCTAGTATTTTAATCAAAAAAAATGGAAGAGTTTGGAGAAGTTAGTTTTCCTCTTAAAAAAAAATGAAAATATTAATTTCATCAATTTCTTTTCCTTTATCTTGGTGAGGTAAGTTTACCTCAAACACTTTAAAAAACAAATCAAATTCTAAAAATTCAAAATTCTACTAACCAAACATTAAAATTTCTAATTCTACTCATCCAGCAACACTAAACTTTCAATTCCTACATTTATAATTCCAATTCTAAGAATTTCAACTCCACTTAAAATTGTACTTGTGATTTGCACCTACATAGTTTGAAAGATGTTACATTGGTTCATTGATGTGAAATTAAAGTTAATAAAACGCACGTTTCCAACTTTTTGTTAAACAAGATTGTACTCATTATAGTACAATTTAATTTCTAAGAATGACTTAAAAAATCAACTTTCTAGAATAAAACAGAACCATCCATTCTAGAGAGGGGAAAAAAAACAGATTTAACTTCTATTTTCTTACACGGAACATTACTATTTCAGTTTTAGGATAGTCTTTATGGATGATTACAGATAATGTTCTTACGCGGAACAAGTTTTGCCTTATGCATGGAAATATTTTTGGCCTTTAACTTTCCAGTGAATATAAAAAATTTAAAAAAAATAAAGGGATTAAACAGTAGAGGTTATTGTAACAATGAAAAAACAAAAATCAAAAGTTTTAAGTTATATTTTTCTTTTATGCTTAATACATTAATATAATTAATTACTTTACAATTGAGTGCGTTTTCGTGATTTATGTAGCAATAAAGTGACCATGAGACTCATGATATGATATCTTTTTTTTATTTTAATACTATACAAAAACACTTGGAAATTACTCATTAGTAAAAAAGTGTTGAATATAGGAGGGAATTGCATATTGATCAGAGCAACAAGCTTTAGCAAATGATTTCAAAAAAATAAAAAACAAGCTTTAGCAAATTGAACTAGTTCATGGGCACATTGATTACAATCTATTAGAGTAAATCAAAATAGACAACACTAGAAAGAGTTTGCAATGGATTTACAAGAGTCTAGCATGGAAGTAAGATAACCAGAAGTGTATGAATGGTTCAACCACATGACGTACTCTTAATACTCTCTCAAACTATGTGGGTTATATTTTATCAAGGACTTTGAAAAAAAAAAATTTGGTTGCTTTTTAAAGGTTTTTAGGAGGTTAAATGCATTATAGAAATACAAGAAACTCATAAGGACTGCAAAGCATAACAATCTGGCAGCAAAATAATAGCAGTAAACCTAACTATAGAAGTAAAGGACCAGCAAACCAAGCAAAACATGCAGCAATGGCAACAACATTATCCTAATACTAATGCTCAACTCAAGGTATGGATTGGCATCTACAGCACCTCAATAATCAAAACACCTCATTTATGGCAACAAGTCAATATCTATATTTATATCTATCTATCTATCAATATAATATTATTAATTGTCACCTTGTGAAATAAGGAGAACCATGTTACCTAAGTATGTTTCTTAAATACACTGCATTAGTTTATTAATCAAAACATGTATCTTTTACTTTTATTATGTTTAATATAACCTTAGCCTCTCTACATTTCTTTCACACTAGTTCTAATATGTTTCACTTTTATTTAATATTTTTGATTATATGTTTACAAACTTTTATTTAATAGTTGATAGTGCATGCACGCGCGTGTGTGTGCAGATAACTTATTTAATTTACAATACCAAAAAACTGATCCAATAATTGAGTGCCTCATGGATTAAGTTTGTAATTTTTAAAAGTATCTATTGATTAAACTACTACGTTATATAATTATCTACCACTTATGAGTATGAAATGGTAATAAGATGATTTATGCCACATGTCTTTCAATACATTAACTTCTTTTTTTGTTAACGGTTTAGATAGATATTATTTCTTCGGTCTTAATGTCAGATAAGAAACATAGAGTTCACAAATATTACATATCCTTAGGCTCTACAGCCTCTAAAAAGCAAAATGGTATAAAATATTCCAGAAACACTAGCAAACTGATCAAAATGAATAAAAAATGGGACTAAAAAGTGTTATATCCAAAAATGAATCTTTCTATATGGACCTTGCTCTTTAGTTCATACAAGTATATCATCCTGGACAGCCTCTCCTGGTGGTGCTTGAGTAGGAGGAATAGAAGATGGTGCAGTCTGTAGCCAAAGAGTCTACCCAACAGTAAAACAATGAACAGATATCATTGGTAATCATTCCAAATCAACCAGAGAATGATTTGAAATAACAAAGTCCAACCAGAATAAAATAGGTCAATTTTAAGATGGAAAGTAGACAGAAATAAATCAGCAACACAAAAGTAACCAGGATTAACAGGGAATGCCAGGAGAGTAAATTTCGAAAGGTCCAGTGTCAAGGCATGTCATATTTCCCGCTTTTTCAACACTGCCTTTATCTCTTTCACACGGTAAGGCAGGACATGGAGGATAATAAGTATGATTTGACTCGCCACTATTCACGATGGATACAGAATGGCACCTGTCAGAATAAATCGTGGGAAAATTATGCCCCCACACAAGAAAAATCCCATTATCAACGTTATAGTCATTGGAACACGAATAACTAGAGCCAAGATTTAATTCTCTAGTGGGATAGATAAATAATGCGTAATAGATGGAGGATAATAGACAGTGTAATTCCACATTATATCAAGAGTGTGTGCTGCAAAGGCTGTAAGCGTGTCAGTGCATAGGGATTCCCGCCTCAGCCGGTTACCGGAACAGGAGTTCCGGCAAAAGCCTACCGCCCTGTCGAAGGTAAAGGCTGGAGGAGTCGGAAGGGGTAAGAAACCTCCTTCAGATACAAAGGAAAAAATCTGCCCCATACCCAGACCACAGACATCATCACAAGTGTAACTTAGAGATTACCCAGGCAGGCACAGACCAGTCGACAAAGTGTCGAGAGAGCCAAAGAGGACAGGCACAGAACTAACAGGCTCAGAGGAAGAGATTACCTCGCCGGAGCCATTTACCTCGTCGGAGCAGTGCCTTCCGAAGCGATCTTGCTGTCCGAAATCCTCCCCGGCGAGATGACCGCTGCCCATCTCCGACGACGTGTGGCGATCCACCCCCCTGCAGACCTCCGAGTCGGCTGGCAGCCGGAGACCGATGGCTGGAACAAGACGTTCCTATGTCCGGAGGCTGGAACAAGACGTTCCTCTGCCCCCACCCCATCCGGAGACGAAGAGCGGCTAGGAGCTGTGGAAGTGGACGCCGCGCACGGGACCGTCGTGCTCGTCAAAGCGGTCGATGAGGGTCCCCATCCGGTAGTCCCAGAGCTGGATGACCCCACTGTGGAGGCTGGCGAGGATCCATGGCCTCCTGGGGTGGAAGCTCAGCCCCTTCACGCTCTGCGGGAGGCGGGGGTGGTAGTGGTGGATCTGCGGGAGGCGGGGGTGGCGGTGGTGGATCTGCTCAACCCCTTCAATACATTAACTGTCATTACACTTTTCATGCATAATTATATTATTTATTAGTATAATGCAATACATTTTCATACATACATTCTATTTCCCACCATTCCAAAAGATAGAACATTTATTTATTTTATTAAAAATCATATGTAATAGGATAGTTTCTTTGAATAAGACTATCTTGGAAATATGAAAATGTAAATCTTCAATATCAGAATAACACAATATTTCATGGCAATGGAATTTATGAAATATGCTCTCACATGGCCACATGTTATCAAATTTAAAGTTGATCATTCCTTGTTGTCGTTACATTTTTAATTTTTGTTGATTTTATTTTTATCTTAATCGTAGAAAGAAACAAATAACTTATACATGTTATGCTTTGTTTCTCATATTTCTATTTTGAACATAAATTGATCGTTTTTTGTCTAAAAACTCTTACAAGTTCGTTAATAGTGGATATTGGCATAGCAATCACATATGTAGTCTAATATCTAGTAATAAATTTCAAAAAATGTTCAACTAATTATCATTATGAAACTTATTAATTTAACTAGATTTTTTCTTAAAAGTTGTACTACTAATGAACTTGATTTTATAAGTATTTAATTTTAGTGACTACAACACATGAAATTCATAAATGTTATATGCATTTAATTATTAATTACCATGATAATATTTTTAATTAAATTATTAAACATGCAATCACTAGGTTTGCAAAAAGAGTCTTCTTCCGGTCAACATCATGTGTATGTTCATAATTGTTTTTTAAATTTTTTGTCTTAATATCTTCGTTAAAAGTCGTATTGTCGTTATTATCTTTCTTACACAAAAACTGTGTACACTTAATAATTTGAAAATCTTATCTGTATACACTTATTGTCAATTGTTATCTAATTCTGTGGAGTTCTCGTACCTAATTCATGGTTAACTCATAAGCAAAGACTAATCTACCCCTACTCTATAATCCTCATTTCTACTGCACCACTTGCATTAACAGAGAAAAAGCTCCATGCTTCATGCTTGAAGGGGAAGAAGAAGACCCAACTCAAGTGGTAGTGATAGTCTTAGTAGAACGAAGATGATGACAGTGACCCAACTCAAGTAGTGGTGGTGGTGAAAGAAAAAGAAGAAGAATAAGAATAAGAATAAGGCTAGAATAAAGTAGAGAATAAATGGTAACAAGCAAAGTAAAGGTAGTAATAATATTCCAACGTAATCCATCCACC
The DNA here is from genome assembly GCA_024699735.1 of Posidonia australis. NCBI lineage: Eukaryota > Viridiplantae > Streptophyta > Magnoliopsida > Alismatales > Posidoniaceae > Posidonia > Posidonia australis. The sequence continues at coordinate 18,510 of JAMKQA010043318.1, read as the reverse complement.
CCAAAAGCCTCGACTGACATCATTACCACACCATGTCTCCACCATAAGCCCTCGCCCACGATTGCCCTCCCTAGCCTAGTGAAGGAACTCTAGGAGAGAGAGTCCCTGTTTTGCATTGAACTCCCTGAGCATATAAGATCCTCAAGGAGTCCGTCACCCTTGTCCTTGTCCTCGAGCATGAGGTCTCTAATAAGAGTATTGAGCTATAGCAGTCGAGGTAGTGGGAGTTGGAGCTAAATGCCAAGAATTAAGTGTTGCAGTGGAGGGTTTGGATGGAGGAGGAGGTGAGCGAAGTGGAGAGGAAGATAAAGGGCGTGAAGAGCAAGATCAAGTGCCTTAAGCGAGTCATCGCCTCAAAGCAATGTAGGCTTAGAGTGCTGTCGAACATTCATAACTTGAGCTTAAAGAGGGGAGTGAGGTTAGCAATGCAAGGACACAATGATCTTTTTGGAGAATGTTGTTGTTAAACCAAAGTGTTTGGAGAAGAAATCCTTCAATATCAGAGTAAGGATTCTGAGAGTCTTTAGGCCTAATCCTTTCCCAATATGCACTAATTATGTTACTTCTCCATCGTCACCACCACCACCATCGGTTGTAGTTATAGGAAGGTTAATAGCATCGATGCCACTACTATCGTTGCCATCGTCACTGCCACTATCGTCTGTTCCTTTGTTGGTAGTTTACTGTTCCTTTACCTTTATTGCTACGAAGAGAATGACAAAAGAGAACATAAAGGAGGAGCACAAGAGTTGATGGTATTTATGCCAAATTCATTGGAAGAGTAAATCAATTTCAGAAAACTAATGTTGAATTTTTACACCATTTGAGGCTAAACCAAATAAGGATTCGTTTGGTAGAACTTTAACTTTTGAATCCTAGTGTAAAAGTTAACTTTTGACTAGAAGTTTTTATACTCCAACTTCTAGAAATGTAAAGGAATCACTGTTCCAAAAGTTACATGTTTTTGAGAAGTTGTTAGTGTTTAGTAGAACTGTTGGACCATTATAACTTCTGAAAAGAAGTTATATACTTAAAAGTTGTCCAAAAACTCTACTAAATGAGCCTTAAGTGTATACAAGTAAGATTTTAAAGTTATTAATTGTATACAAGTTTTTTTTTACGTAAAGACTAAAGGTGTAATTGATGACTTTTAGCGTAGACATTACGATAATTTATTCTTTTATAAAGGCATGTGCTGATTACAAAAAAACGACATTTATTTTTGTTACAAAATAATCACGTAGAATCTCATCTCATCCAATCAGAAATGGCCAACGCATGATGATAAACCAAAAACGGATTAATCCAGCGAATGGGAGGTAAGCCGAGTGAGGACGGGTGACGACACCGCAGCTAAATATACGATTCGTTGCCGTGGCCGCGCGCACTGCTGCTGGAACCTGGAAGCGTGGGTTGGAACAGGTGGCAGATTCCGTTTCCTTTTTGCTTCTCGATCGCTTCCTTCCTGTCCATTTCCTAGGGGGTTTCTGGTTTTTCTTCTTCGGACCGGAAATATTTCTCCCAGATCTTCTCCTCTTCGATGGCGGACACCAGCAGTGGGATGGCTGGCAGCGCCAACGGCAGCGGCGGATCGGGCTCCTCCTCCACCGGTTCGTAACCCCCCTCCCCTTTCGTTTATTCCTAGTTTTTTTTAATTCACGCGTTGAATTGTAATTGGAGTGTTTTGAGGGAGCTTGGATTAGCAATGTGGTGTTTTTGTTTGTTTGTTTTGGTTGCTTAATGTAATTGGAGTGTTTTCAATTGGTTGCTTAATGTAATCATAGTGTTTGGTTTGGTTGCTTACTGTAATTGGAGTGTTTTTTTTTGGTTGCTTATTGTAATCGTAGTGTTTGTTTTGGTTGCCTATCGTAATTGGAGTGTTTGTTTTGGTTGCTTAATGTAAGTGATGTTTTTAATGTAATTGGAGTGTTTTGAAGGAGTTGGACGGACCCTTGATTTCTATGCTATTTTAGTTCCATATTTCTTTCTTACTGATGGGAAAAGATTTTGGATCTAGGTTATTCAGTAATTGACAGGCTCCCTAGAGCAAACACTTTGCCTGGAACACCTTGTTCAGAGAGATCAGACGGTTTTGCGAGCCGACTTAGTTTAGAGAGATCAAAAACCGAGAAGCGGACGCAAAAGGCTACACGTGAAGACGCTACAGCTCAAATATTTGATAAAAATGTTCCTATTAAAAAGAAGGTAATACATCATCTGGCATCTCTTCCAACGATCTGTTTAAGCTATAGTGTCTTATTATACAATGCACTTAAATAAAATTATAACTACTATAGTGTTAGTGCAGAAAAGTTCATCTATGGAACACAGTTTATGCAGGATTTGGTTAAAGTCTAAACTTCTGTACGTACGATGAACATTACCACAAAAGCACAGTTACAGGAATAGGAACAGTAGAAAACTGACATGAGCATATATATGATCTACAACGAATGGCACTGCACAAGCACAATTGCATGGAAAACAATAGCAAAGATTCAACTCGAGCACATGACTGGTTTACGATGAGTATAACCACAGGTCACTGTGGCTTAAATATGAGTAGCAAAGATTCAATATAAGCACACTTGTTTCAACTACAATGAAGAGACCACATTAACATGATCACATAAAAGAGTAATATCATGAACCCTAAGCACATGTTTGATCTGCGATGACCAAAACCACACGAGCTCTAGCACATGGCATCTGACACACGACTAAGTATATGACAGATCTATGACACTTGAAGTGTAGTAGTAGTCACCTAGAAGTACATGTTCAATTCACAACAAATAGAATCGCATGGGAACCAGTACATGGCATCTGACAAAGTAACAAAGGTTAGTGATGTGGGATGAGACTAGAACTGAACAACACCAATTCTCAAGATAAAAATTTTTAAACTAATTTTTGTTCTCAAAAGAAATCGCTACCCCAATTGAATCACAAGATAAACTCTAAGGTTGTGTTTGGTTTCTGACTTTTCCATAGGTCCCTGCTCAGAAGCTCACCCATCCCAACTTTTAGCTTCCGTTAAATTTGTACAGCACACCTTTTATACTTAAGCAGATTGTATTTTCTAGTTTGGTTCATATTTTGGCTATAAAACAATTATTGTGAGATTATAGGGGTGCTAGAATCCGAAACACTCTCTAAAAAGGAGTTAAAGTCAGTATTAATAAAAGACTAGGTTAAAAAGTTGTTTAACTACTGACTGCTAAAAAAAATGTTGTTTATCATGAGAAGCAAAATACAAAATAAGAAAATACTTATAATTTAGATATAAGGATAAAGACAAAAATAGGTTAGGTGCACCAACTACTCACATATGTAGTTGAGAGTATGAAAGATAAATTAATCACGGCATAAAGATCCATAAAACGCAACTTATTCTAAAATACTAGTCTTTGGTGTTGTTCTTCTACCCTCTTGATGCTTTCACTTAGCTAAAGCTTAAATATTTTTCTATATAATACTTGTCTTGATACTGTTCTTCCTCTACATCTCAATATCTGAATGCAAATATGCTTGCCTTTAAAAGCATCTCATTAAAGTGATATTTATTTCTGAATTTTTTTGCAGCTTAAGATGTTGAAACGAATAGCTACGGTGAAAGATGATGGAACAGTGGAATTCGAAGTTCCTAAAAATGTACCTCAAGGGGCACTTGCTTTCAGGTCTGATGATGGATGCAGCGAACTTGCAGATGAAGATCATTTGGAGTCCTCTGAGTTTCAGTATTCACCTCCATTGCAGATTGTTATGCTTATTGTTGGTACACGGGGAGATGTGCAACCTTTCATTGCCATCGGTAAACGCTTACAGGTTGGTTGTTAATTTTAGTGTATTTTGTGGGTGTTGGTTGCCATCTAGATTATGATGTTCCTAATTTAGTGTATTTAGTGAGTGTTTCATTTTCAATAGCCTTGTGCACAGGGTGTGATCTATGTTTGTTGGAAAATATTTATTTTCTTATGGCATATCTTGACATGATCAGGAGCTAACATGAGAAGAAATTAATAGAAATTTATTCCCCAAAGCATCACATAGGAAAATCCCTCTCTCATAATTTATGTGTATTTACCCAAATTATTTAGCCTTTGTTTATTTCATGAAACTTCACTAAGGAAACTGGTCTTAACATAATAAATTTCTGCTTCCCCAAAAGACAAAACCTAGCTTTGATTTCCCCAGAAATAACAAGGAAATTGTTTATTTGTTTCCCAAAGAAACACAATGGCATATGCACTAATGTCTTAATGGAAAAGCAAGAACAGAGCTACAGGTGGGCAAACTTTATGATAACATTATTTTAGAAAAGAAATCAATACAAACATTTTTTTTGGCTTGAAAATCAATGTTTTTGTATTTATTTTACTTTCATACCTGACATTTCATAAAAAAAAACTTAATTCCTGCTAAAAAAATACTTAAAATTTAATTCTATGGATATATTTATATTTGATTTTTTTAATGAACACTGCATTGTTGCTATTATTGAATTTATTTCTCAATGCAAGTAATTATAAGCATTGTCTCTCATGAAATATATAAATTTAATTTTATGAGTATCATACTTCCATCTTTTTTTGACAATCACTTCACCATTGCTGTTCTTTTATTTCTTACTCAATTCAAGTATGCATAAGCACTGTTTCTCATAATATATATATTTAACATTATGAGTATCATATTTTATATTTTTTTTCTAGACAGTCATCATTGTTTATCATAAAAGATGACAGTTTTAAGGCTGCTGTCAGCCCAACACAATCCTCCTCAACCTGGGCAAAGCACTGCCTCTATGGAGTTAGGTATATGGAGACAAAGTTGAAACAGAGAAGTGCCTTTGGAATTTATGTGATAAAAATATATCTATCAAGCTAAAAAGAATATTTTTATGTCAATGATATGACCACCATTGTTCATGGTATAGTCGGTTAAAAAATACATGTTTAAAAGGTAAATTTAGCTGAAATGAGGATGTTAGGATGGATGAATGGGAATATTTTAGGGGACAAGCTAAGAAATGAACTCATTTTAGGTAGCATCAATTGAGGATAAAACGAAAGAGAATTGCCTTATGTAGTTTGTACATGTTCAAAGAAGACAGGTGTACCTGTGTAATGTAGAACTAGTTGATTTTGATGGAGTTAGAAAATGTAGAGGATGACCTAAAATTACATGGTTAACAATACTGAAAAAAGGACCTAAACATGTAAATTTTAACAAACAACAAAGGAAGTAGCAACAGATAAAGTTAGATGGAAAGGATGGATTCTTGTTTCCAACCCACACAGCGGGATTAATGGATGGTGGCTGTTGTTGTATCACTATTTTTATTATTGAATTTCTTTCTCAATTCAAGTAAGAATAAGCACCATTTCTCATTAAGTTTGTTTCCACCATCGTAAGATGGACCATAATAGGGCATAAACATGTTTGTAGAAACCTTGATTGATTGCTCATAGATGCAAGATGCAACAAGGTGGTCTTGTTTGGCCTTCACAAAGGAAAGTGGTATGATACAGAATCCGATGAATTGCAATCTATTCAATAGTGTTTCGCATGGTGGTGTTATTGGTCAAGTAATGATTAGCATTTAGCACTGCTCCTTGAAATGACTGAGATGTGTTTATGGAGGTAAATAGCACTTATATGTCTGTCCCATTGGATTGCTGCTGCCACTGAGCTTGTAATACTCCGTAGGATTGATGACATTGTCTCTAGAGTACCTTATAGAGGCATAGTGACAAGAATTTAGGTGCCAAAGTAGTGTTGTCGTTATTTCTTGAGAATAAGTCTAATAAAAACACTATAAAATTTGCAAAAGCACAGTTTGAAGAATCCTAATCTTGGTAATGGTGGTCTGCAATGTTATTTACTTGACTTGGACAGTCTAATTTTGGTCAGAGCCAGATCGTGTGCTTGACTTGCACCGAAGTCAGGTCAGAAAGGGATCCAGCGATCCTTGCTTCTCTTTAGGATGTGAATGGACTTAGCCAGCTGGATCAATGTCTGTGATCAGCTGAATAGAAGTGAGGATGCTAGTCTGGCATATCAAAATAACAATAGAACAATGATGATTGCTTGCATGACATCATCTTGAATGACTAAAAGAGGAAAAATTAAAATACTGAAGTTAAAGCAGCAGCTGCAATTATGCTTGATTCCTCATGCTGTGTGCTGTTCCTTCTGGCTTCTTTGAGAAAAAATGATGTTTAATAATGAAATACTCTTTCTGGAAGTACTGATTTCATTCTGTCGGACTTTGCTGCCGTACTGGCCTACTGAGGAAGGATCCTACTGGGAGTGTGGGATCAGAAAGAGTGGAGAATTTGGCTGTAAATTTGTTTTTTGTTTTTTGTTTTAAAGTTTATTCATGTTGTCTATGGTTATGGTACAGCATCTACCTGGGTTTTTCATAAATAAATGATAAACCCAATCATTCCTAAAAAATGAGCATCATCACAAACTCCTATTTAGGGTGAGCTGCAATGAAGTTCCAGTGCTTTATAATCTTGTTCTGTTTTAGGGTTCAATGTTTGAAATAAAAGGAAGGGTTAAGTCGATTATCTTTTTCCAGAGAAATACTTAGATAGCATCACTAGTATGATAGGATATACTTGAGAAGTGGTTTTCCCAGACTCTAGTTCACCAGAAACGTAGTGTATAAGTAAATATGACTAGCAGGCAGTAGAGAATGGTATTTACCATCTCTACATGTAATTAAAGCTGGTGTAACTTTTTATTCCATACTTTGCCTGAATGACAGGTGGGTATATCCTTTACTCCATATCAAGTTTGCTTCATTGACGTTTTGACATGAGAAGGCCCACTAGAAATGTTGCCGATTGTGTTACAAGTTCCTAAAGCTTCTATTCTGGAGTTAAAGAAGTTTGGCACCTGAATTTATGCTTTTTTAAAGTTCTTTTTCTGGATATCTGCATGCATCTCTATCTAGATAATATTTTATTTTACATGCATGCATGGTATTGTTGCTGTTGCTGCCATTTAGGACATTTCATAGTGAATATCAATCATGATCATATTTCTATGTGTAGCTTGTTGTGGTCAGTGACTCATTCAATGATTAGCTCAACACATTCTCTTTTCATCAACTTAAATTGACGAGCATATTTCTTGCAGGACTATGGCCATCGTGTTAGATTAGCAACTCATGCGAATTTTAAAGATTTTGTTCTGTCTTCTGGACTGGAATTCTTTCCCCTTGGTGGTGACCCAAAAATTCTTGCTGAATGTATGAACTTTGGCTTCATCTACTATTGCTCTGTAGCTGTCATATGAATTCGAGTCCAGATATGGTCAAGAATAATCGTTTGTTGAAATTAGCTGAGCTTTCTTTTTCCTTTTTGCCCAGATATGGTCAAGAATAAAGGTTTCTTACCATCAAATCCTTCAGAAATACCCATGCAGAGGAAACAGATGAAGGACATCATATGTTCATTGCTTGCTGCATGCAAGGACCCAGATCTTGATTCTGGAATTCCTTTTAAAGCAGAAGCCATAATTGCGAATCCTCCAGCATATGGTCAGATTTAGTTTCCTTTATTTTTTTTTTGGCACATTCTTGAAGCAAAGGTTGTTGTTTCTTATCCTTCTTGCTTGTCTTGTAAAAATGATTCAAGGTTTAAAAAAAACATGCATTGAACAGAAACTATATTTTTAATTGGAAGTTGGAACATGAATCCATTTAGAATCAATCTTCTGCCAGAACTGGACATTTGTTATACCTGTTTACTTCTTGATTAAACATTGTGTATCTTGCATTTTAAGATTGCTTCAATAACGGTTAAAATTGCATTTTTTGTGTGGTTATAGCTGTCATTTCTCATGGAAGATGTTTTATTTTACAATTATACATGATATCAGGATCTTATTTGATCTTATGACGTACTTTCCTGTCATTCATCGGCAAGTGTAGAGTTTTGGTGCCTGTGACAGTGTCATCAAATATTATACTTCTGAAAAAATTCTTTGAACATTGATACCCATTGGCTAATGACTTTATTAGTTGACGATATTGTGTTTGTCCTTCCTGACACTGAGATATGAGGCTGCCATATAAAATAGATGAACTGATAGCTGTACCAAATAATATTACTGCCGGTGCCGGGGCTGCGGCATTTTGTTGCTGTTTAGACACAAAAAATAATTTTGTATATGTGGAGAATTTTGAGAGAAAATTAGTCCTGGACACTGTGTTGGATTTGGTCCTACTCGACTGTGATATTGTTTCGCAATAGAAAAGGATAATTAGCCCCAAACCAGGTGTAGTTAACCTTAATAGAGAGAGGATGGCGAAGGGTACAAATGATAGTACTCTTGTTCTGATAGCCTGGGGAATCGTTTCCATAGAATAACTTTTATGGGATTAGTCCTTTCATCGTAGAGGTAACTAAGAAACAATACAACCACTTGTTTGACAACGTGATGAACATGCATTGGATGGTATGTAGGCCATGAAACATCAACAAATTTCCCTATAGATTTTGTTGCATGTTAATTTGCTGATTTATTGGATTAATTGGAGTTGAACCTTGGGGTAAATTGACTTTAAAACTGAATAGATATATTTTATCACTATGTTTCTACATCAACCTCAATACAAACGGAAGCAAACTTATCAGCAATTTATTGCTGATGTTTTTAAATGTCCTATGAGTGGTTTGGCCGACTATCATTTAGCCAATGTTACATGTTTCCACCTGATCCTTACAGGATTTGTTTGGAACTTGATAAATTCTATCTTTCTTGAATTCAGGTCTTAGTCATATTTGTATTTTATGCACGACTGCTGACCTGGACAAATGCTTCTTCAGGACACACACATGTGGCAGATGCACTTAAAGTACCAATTCACATATTTTTCACAATGCCATGGACGTAAGTGCTGTTATTTCTGCATTATTCATGCTTTTATTTTTGGAAAATTCTTATGATTTGTACTGCTGTGTATATGAGCATGTTCTAGCATTCAGTTATATTTGGAAATTATTGAAACAAGATTAAATTCCACTAATAGAATAATTTACTTAATGGTATCTTGAAGTTGCATTCCATCAATGTCCAATTACTTTAGTGCCATCAACTTCAAAATCATTCACTCCAGTGCTATCAATTTAATCCATTATACAGTACACTCATTCCATCAACGTCTAGTTACTTCATAATGTTTATTTGACAGAACTACCCTCCAACCTACCTCGTCTCTCTCGTCCCACCCATTCCTTCCTGTCCCTTAAAGTCTATGATGGGGACATGTAAAGCCCAACAAACTAAGGGGTCGATCAGATGGAGGGGATGGGGGCAACGTAGCTTTAGATAAAGGGTTGTCCATATTTTGGCTAAATTCCCTACCCTAAAGGTTAGGGGGAAGGTAGTCATGGACTCATGGTCCGAGCACAAGTCCACTTCGATCCATGATATGTGACTGTAGTCCATGACCTAGTTAAACCATAGTCCTTCCATTTTCATACGAGCGAAGTAGTAGTGAGGGGAAAGGTTCATCAGATGTGAGGGATGAGGGCAACAGAGCTTTAGATGAGGTGTCCATATTTTGGCTGAATTAAGGAGAAGGCGGTCACAGGTTGAGCACAACCCCACTAGTCCAACCTACAATTCGTGACTATAGCTTATGACCTAGTTAAACCAAAGTCATTTCATTTTTGTACCACTAGAAAAATGTATCCTAAGGTACTTTAGTTTAGACTCATAACATTATACACATCAACAAGATCATCACTTTCTCCTCCACTTAAACTGTCAACATCCTTGTTAAGTCCAAGTTAACATCATCAAGTAGTGTAGGTATTCTCATTTTTCTCCACATTTCCTATTGGTTACGTGCTGTGATATCACTTGTTACAACCTGAGCACAAGCCAACTTAGCCTGGTAGCCTATGATCTAGTTAAATTAGAACCCTTTCATTTTTGTACCATCGGAAAAGCGTTTAAGTTGTAAAGTATTTTAGTATAAACTCATGGTTATATAATACCTACTTATTACTTCTCACTAAGCAATATAAAACTAGACACACGAGTGGAGTCATCATGTGAAAAAGAATGAAGAAGTTGTATTATTGAGCATAAGTTACATATATATAGAATTTATGAGATACTCTAAACTAAATGGATATCCAATAACCCAAATAATCAACTTAGTCCTAACACGTAACATGATTCTCCTAACACTCTCCCTCAAATTGGAATATATATATATATATCTATCATTCCTAGTTTGTTACACAAAGACTCAAACACCATTACACTCAGTCCTTTGGTAAAGATATAAGCTAACTACTCTGATGACTGGGTGTAGATTGTAGAAATAACCCTCTCATCACCATGTTTCACGTATAATGGCAATCAACTTCTACATGCTTGGTTCACTCATAAAAAGTGAGATTGTTTGTAATGAATATCACATCTTGGTTGTCACAATGCATAGGTATGGGTGCCTCGATTGGAAACCTAAGCTCCAACAGAAGTGATTTAACTCACATCACCTTACAAGCTATCTATGTCGTATATCTGTACTTTGTCTCTACACTAGATCTAGACACCACATTTTGTTTCTTATAGTATCAGGTGACAAGATTTTTTCCTACATATGTTCAAAATTCTGAAGTAAACTTCATGTCTCTTCTGTCATCAGCATACCTTGAGTCTAAATAAGCCTTGATTTTTAGGTGACTAATATTTCTGTAAACTAAGTCTTTTTCTGATGCACCTTTAATATATGCAAGGATGTGTAAGGCTCCATTCTAATGAATTTTCTTACTTAGCAAATTGATTGCGTAGGAGATGTTTGGCTGAGTTATTATCAAATATATAAGTTTCCCGATGAGTCATCTGTAGTGACCAAGATCTTCTAGTTACTCAACAGGAGTACTCTCTAGCTTGCATCCCAAAAGTCTCATTTCCTGGAGAAGATCAAGAATATATTTTCTTTCGAATAACGTCATTTTCTCCTTCGCATAGGCAAACTCAATATTTAGAAAGTATTACGATTTGTCCATATCTTTAGTGATAAAATGTGTCATAGGGTACTCCTTTATCTATTTAATGTCCATTGAATCACTGTCCATCACAAATATGTCAACATAGACTACCATCAGTACACACTCACTGATAGTCTTCCTATAGAAGACAGAGTGATTGACAATACATCTCTGAAAATTGCTTGCCATAGTCACTTGTCTGAATGTTTCAAACTAAACTCAAAAATTCTGTTTCAAGTCATAAATAGCCTTCTTCAATTTGTATACTCTATCTTTATCTTCTTTTTAAGCAACATACTTTGGAGGTTGCTATATAAACACAAAGTCGACCAGATTACCATACAAAAAGGTATTTTTTACATTCAATTGGCAAAGCTCGATTGATAGTAATGGACAATAGTACCTTGATGGAGTTGAAGTGGGTAATAGACGAAAACGTTTTTACATAGTCTACTCCATAAGTCTGGGTGAAGGCTCGAGCTACCAGACTAACTTTATATCTGTCAATAGTGTCGTCTACCTTGTATTTGACTGTATAAACCCATCTACAGGTAACTACATTAACCCCGACAAGACTGATCACTAGCTTCTAAGTACCACAAGCTGTCAATGAAGCTATCTCTTCATTTATGACTGTCTTCCATTGAGAAAGTAATAATATCTCCTTATAATTTTTGGGAAAAATTCAGAAAAAATAAACAAGGCAAAGCTATAGAACAATGGGTGAAGTGAGTCATAAGAAATAAAATTAGAAATAAGATAAACAATGGAGGATTGGGTAGGCTTACAAAGTGCAATTGGAAGATTAGGTTCAGTAAGAGATTGATTTGCGTCCAAGGAGTATGATGGTTTTGCTGGTGGAGGCACTTATAGTTTTTGGCGGTGATGATATATTTGCAAAGGATGCGACATCTTTTTTTGGACAGTGGATGATGCATGGTCACCTTTGATTGGTAGCTCAACAACAAACAGGAAAGGCGAATATTCAACATCAGTCGTAGCACCATTAAGGTGACCTATAGACTCGAAAAAAGTGGCATTGGTGAACATAAAATACCATCTGATGGAAGGATAAAAACACTTATAACGTTATTTAGTCTGAAAGTAACCAACAAAAATACATTTGATTGATCTAAGAGACAATTTATCAAATCCAAGAGAGAGATCCTGAACAAAGATAAGACACCCAAAAACTTAAGGGGTTCAAGGAAAAAACTCGGCCTTTAGTCGAAGATGTTGAAGAGGAACTCCTCTTAAATGAGTGGAAGACATCCTATTTACAAGATACATAGTAGTAAGGACAACATTAAATCAAAGATATTTTGGAACACGTATATGTAACATGATGGTACGTGTAACATCCAATATATGTCTATGTTTACGCTCAACAACTCTATTCTGTTGAGAAGTGTAAGGATAAGTAGTTTGATGGATAATTCCTAAAGATGCACAGTACAATTGAACATTGAATTGCATAAATTCAAGAGCATTATCTATACGTAAATATTTTGGAATAATATCAAATTGATTTTTTATTTCTGTAATAAAGGTTTTGAGTACATAAAAAATATGACTACAATCTTTATGTAGGTATATCCAAGACATACATGAAAAATCATCAATGAAAACAATATAATACTGATGACCTGACATTGATAGAATTCTGGAAGGACTTCATATATGACAATGGATTAACTCAAATAAACTCCAACTTGACACAAGACGCACACACTTGAAGGAAGTGCAATAGTACTTAGTTAATCGACAAGACTCATAATTAAAAGGAGAGATCAAAAACTATGGCAAAGTTTGCTGCAACTTCTTGAATGATAGATGATCTAACTGGTAGTGCCATAAAGTAGATGACTCAAAAATAGATACAATAGAAGTTAATCCTCGTGGTATATTCTTCCTGATCAGTAGGTACACTCCATTATCCTGTTAATGGTCTAAACCAACCTTCTCTTTGTCCGTAAATCCTAAAAAATAGGGAAAGAAAAGAAGGTCACATAATAAAGTAATTGTTTTATAATAGCACTAATGAAAAAGATTAACAGGAAATCAGGTACATAAAGAACTTTTTTCACTGAAGCTGAGAAAGGCCTGTACAATCCTTTCTCTAGTAACAAAATAGGACCGATTGTTAGCAATAGTCACAAAACAAATATCAACAAGTTGGAATAAACATGTAAAAATATTTTTTATACTTGACATATAAGAGGAGGTACCTGAATTAATGATCCAGGGAATATTTTTGAAGGTTAGAAGGACACTAGTACTTGAAAAGACAGTATGAAAGGCAGTAGCAGTGGAGTCTGTGACTTTTAGCTGTAAGAATTACTTATAATCTGCTTGAAAATTGGTAATAGTCTGCTCATCACTGGTGGAAGTAGTAGGTGAAAATTCTGTGGTGATATTTGTTATAGATGGTCGATCAATTACATCCTAGCATTTTTCGACCCGATGGTCTGTCCGTCTACAATTTGTACAAGAGGGAAGTCCATTTTTTGTGCCACCACGACGTCCCTTTTGGGAGTTTCCACGTCCTCAACCTCGTGTGACTGTCATGGCTGATGGATCTGAGACTGGAGTAGGTGTGGCTGTGAAAATACATAAGACTTTGACAAAGGTGTTTTGTAAATCAGCGACATTATCGGTATTAAGAATCTGTCCTTGAATTTGAGAGCTAAGATCTCAATTCAAATTGAATAAGTATATGACAACAACTATTTCTTCTTTGTGCTATCTCATCTAAGTGATATTTCCATTCAAACGCTGATAAACCTCAAGCATATCAAGTAAGGCTCACAAAAGTGCAAAGTGTTTTTGAACTAAATGATTATCTTGACATAAGGTGAATAACTGCTCATACACTTAGAAGACTTTAGCTATATTTTTCTCATAACTATATGTGAGACGTAGCGTATCTCAATTCTTTTTCGCCGATCGTAATATCATGACACCCTGTGTAATAGAAGGCTTCGTGTTGTTCACTAATCGAGATGGCGGAGTCATTAATGTACTAGTCCTCGTATGTGACGTCTTTATTGTCAAGTGATGGCTTTGTAAGATGCCTCAACTTATGATGTACTGTGATAAACGTTTCAAAGCTCTACATCCATAAAAGATAGTTTTTACCATTAAGCTTCTTAGATGTCCCACTAAAATTTTTAACCAATGACTCTCGAGAAGTCATGATAAAGATACGAAGAGCAAGACTAAATCAGAACACCAATGAAATAGTCAAGCTATTGCACCTATATGTGTAGACGTGACAGATCCATACATTTGAGACAACGTAAATCTAGATGGTCGTCTACGACATGAATCTGAATAGTGATGGGAAGACCAACATCACTGTTCAGACAGAGGAAAAGAAGAAAGCCGTTGGAGAGACTAGAGGGGGTTGTCGACAACAAAGGAGGGGCCTGGGAGGGCCGATGTTGGCGGAGGAAGGCCCTGTGAGGCCCAACAATGTTAGCGGAAGGCCTTATGAGGGTTGTCGACACCGATAGAGGGCCCTGTGAGGGCTGTCAGCCTCAACAGAGGGTTCTATGTGAACCGACGGCACTGGCTAGGGACCTTGGATGGGCTGTCAGCGGCGGCTAGTGGTCTTAGATAAGATTTTCTGGCGAAAAAAAAAAGAGTGTCGGTGGCTATAGTTGGGTGGTGGCAAGGGTTTAACCTAGTGCTCTGGTACCATATCGAAAAGAATGAAAAGTCATATTATTAAGCACAAGTTACATATATATATAGGATTTATGTGATACCCTAAACTAAATGGATATCTAATAAGCCAAATAACCCACATAACCCTCACATGTAACATAACTTTTCTAATACATCACATTAGTAAAATTTACTTCCTGATCGACAGCGAGATCTCAGTCAAAGAGGTGGTAGCATCAACTCCAACTGCACCACCGTCCATTTCCCCTACATCTCCACCCACTCCTACCACTCCTCTACATCTTCATCACCAAGTGCTCTGGCTCCTTCCACTTCCCTTGCATCTTTATCGCTAAATGCTTTGACTCCTTCCACTTCCCTTGCATCACTGGCCACATTTGGATGCAGTAGGCCTTTATCTGCCTTGTCTATGTTGCCACTTGGTCCACTTTCTCGTCCATCTACACTTTGACTAAGGAAGTGCCACTGCCACCACCACCACTAAGGAAGACTATAGCGGTAGAGGATGGGAAGCTTTGATGATAAAGCATGAGAAAGGGAGGGAGATGACCGCAACAATGAATATGAGGATGGCAGTGACATCTCCTAAGATGTGCTCATGGACAAAGGGTATAATGACAATGAACCTCTACTCTCCCTTAATGATAGTAATGCTTTGCAATTTGATTCAATATCGGAAAAAAAGATGAAGATGACTAGGAGAAGGGCTTCGACAACAATTTCCAAGGCTTCTTCTCAGCCACCAAATCCTCCCCTCCACCACCACAAGAACAACAACGTCGACAACAACATTGGCAACAACAATGAGCGACTTCCATTGTCAAAGTATAGATCACCATGAACATTGACATCATGCTCCTCTTTGATGGCCAGCAATGGCAACAACAGGATGAACAAGGGAAAATGAGATGAGAGGCAAAATGGTCATACCTTGATATTCTATATCGCTGTTAGCTTGAAAATAAAACTAAGTTGATGGTACTGAAGTGAATGATTTTGAAGTTGATGCATTGAAGTGGAAATTGGTGTAACTTCAAGGTACCATCAAGTAAATTACTCTATAAGCTTTAAACAATTTTTCTTAGACTCGACCACTTACCAACTTTTTTACAAATTTTTTTTTCATTGTTAATCAGAAGATCATCAGCTATCTCGAGAGGGGGGTCCAACTTGTTTCCGTCTTCAAAGGAAACTTTTCACACTAGTTGATAAAAGTATCTAGAAATTGACGAGCCTGATTCGTAACTCTGTTAGAGGTTAGCCACAGGACTAGCAGCTAACTTAGTATGAGCCCAACTGTGGGAATGGGTTAGTCCTTAGTCTTAAGTTCCTGTCATTGCTTCCAATCCAATGCACCTTCAAATAGGATGCACAACCGATCTCCAGAACTTTATCTGGTCACCACCTGATCTTCAGCTGCCCAAGAATATCAGATGGCACATGTTAAGCACTTGCAAACTTGAACGAGCAGACAATAAAAATCAGCACCTACTAATAGTTATTTGTCAAGTACTACTGTTAGAGGCCAAAGTGCAGGAGTGAAGCCACCGATGCCAATGGGGATACCCTGCCTAAATTTCTGCCTGGTAGGGTACCCTTTTTTGGTGGAGGTTCTGTAGCCATCACAAAATAATTGATTTGGCAACAAAGAATGTTTGGGTGGAACAGAATGCCTGTTCCGAACTTGATTTGAACAATCAGGGCATCAGAATTTGCAGTCATAACAAAAAAACAACATTTATCACATCCAAAGGTGTGTGGTTCTATTACCATTCCAGTCATCGTAATTAAAGTATCTTGAAAACCTTAGCAAAATTTTTTTGACACTAGGAGACAATGTGATAGTGTTCTGCCCACCTTTACGGAATACCTTTTTAGAATTTCTGTTTAACATTTTCTTAGCAACACCGCAAGACTCCTTATGCCTTAATGCTAAACTCACAGTGAGTTTTTTAAAACTCATTGACCAAATTTTATCTTGAGTTTTTTTTTTAACATTTATTGAGATGTCCCCCATTTTCTCGTTACTCACTTTATTGATTGCCCTAGCTAATATGATATCCCTTTTTCAGGCCAACTAGTGAATTTCCACATCCACTTTCTCGTGTCAAGCAATCAGCTGGTTATAGAGTGAGACTTTTGTTGTTTTTATTTTGCATTTATATGATGTCTTATCCTTTTCTTGCTTATACCAAACATGTCCAATCAAGCAATCATCCTAAGAGATATGCTCAGTTAACATCGAACTTTAATAAAATCATGCTTTTTGAGCAATTATAATTCTATATGCATAGACTATTTCAAATTTCTGGCACTCCTTGATTATCATTCATAGCATTTTCATACTAATACATGTGCATCTAGCAATCTTTAAAGGAATCATTTCAGTGAATGTTTTGACTTGAATTGGAATAAGATTTTTTTCATTCTAGTGTGGTTCGTAAACTGATTTTGTGTAATGATTAATGAACACTGCACGCTCAAATGAATTTAGCATAAAAGTCCTGAAGAGCATTAATGAGTGTTATTATAATTGTATACTATATTGCAGAATACTCATGACATAGAGATTAATCTATGGAAACATTATATCGAAAATTGAAGCAAATCAGAATTACATGTTTTTTGGCTTACAGTTCTAAATCAAGAGATTATGACGTAATAACCACAGTAGCAAAAAATTTAATTAAAGAAATTGCTAAAAGAAAATTAAAGGATTCAAGTAATATATTTACATTCTTAAGTAGCCAGTATGAAATTGATTAATCAGGTGTACATGTGGAGATGTAAGACTTTGGTTCTTCATAATTTTAATAGTTAGAGTTGATCAATATAAAAGCCTTGCTAATGGTTTCATTGACTAGAAATTTGATGTATTGGTTTAAAGTTTAAATACAATTTTTTTAATCACATGACTTGTGCTACCTGAATTATTAGTCTAAAACCTATGAAGCAACAGAGGTCCTAATTGAAAATTGTAAGAGTGGTAGGATGTGATGATGTCTTATTATAGTGGTTGAGATGAATTTCCTATACTCCTCTCAGTATCCACCTTAGTCACTGATGCACCTGTAGTGGTCTCAATATTCACCTGATTTGTCTACTTAGGTTTCTGCAAGAGTTATAGTTTTATGTTCTTTTTTGCTTATTGGGTAATTAGATATCTATTTAGTTGGGTATCCTATAAATGTGTAACTCCTTCTATCAAATGAGTAGATCTCTCTTTTCATCTCTAATTTCAACATGGTACCAGAACACAAGCCTAAACCCTAACCTCCACCTGCACCCCCAGCCACCTCACCGGAAACTGACGCCGCCACCGTCGGAAACTGCCGTTGTTGCCGTCGGATCTCGTCGGAATCCCTGTTTTCAGCCACTGTCGACAAGTTCAGGCCTCCTCTAGCCCTCCCGTCGCCTCCTCTTCCACCTCGAGGCTGTTCCGCCGCTATAGTAGCCACCAGCGGCCAGTCCACTCGCTGTCGGCGGGGTTCTGACGGCCCCAACCTCGCCAGAGTGGGCTGTGAAGCCCGTTTTCTCTCCCATTTCTTCTCCAGGCCATGTGGTAGGTTTTTCCATAGTTGTTTGTCGCTGTTTGTGGGTGGATACGTGATATCCACCAGTGTTGAGCCTCCGGATTGCGTGGTTGTCTCCCCGGAAAGCAGTTGTGGTGCAATTTTTTTCACCGGTGATCATCAAAATAGGTCTTTTTCTTCTATTTCCTGAAATTTCAAACCTTATATATATATTTTTTTCCTTCATCATGGCCACACATGAGAATATCGTAAAGAACCTT
>JAMKQA010043317.1:0-11649 GCA_024699735.1 Posidonia australis | reverse complement strand
CTAAACAATTATCTGGTCAATTTTATTCAACAAGTAATCTAGTTTTAATTTATTTATTTAATATTACAAATGTTTTTCAACAATATAGGAATATTCCAGCTTTTATAGATATTATTAAATTAATGGAAACTAAATATAATAATTATTGGAGTGACCCTCCAATATGGACATGTTTAGCTTTAATTATGGATCCTAGACATAGATTAATTAATTGTATGATACTTATAGATGATATTTTTAGTAACATAAATAAAACTGAGCATATAGATTCATTTAATGATAAAATAAAGACAAATTTATATAATTTATTTGAAGAATATGTTAGAAATTATGGTGAAACATCTAGTGGTCAAGCATCTAATTTATTAGGATCACAAACAGGTAGTAGTAGTGGTAGTTCTTTATGGAGTAGTTTAAATAAAAAGAAGGAAAAATATATAAAATCAAGTACAAATAATGAATTAGATAATTATTTAGAATCCCCAATTGTTTTTAGTGATTTAGAAATAGATAACTTAAATATATTAAAGTGGTGGTCTACTACAACTATTAGGTTTCCTATAGTAGCAAAAATAGCAAAAGATTTACTAACGATTCCGGCGTCAACTGTGACATCAGAATCTGCATTTTTTGTAGGAAAAAGAGTATTTAATGATAAAAGATGTAGATTATCAGAGAAGTCTGTAGAAGCCTCCGTCTGCTTAAAAGATTGGTACAATGCGGTTAACCATCTTCAAGGATTAAGCTTGAAGTCTGAATTAGAAGAAGACGATGATGCGACATCAACTTCAACAGGCAGAACAGACTCCCCAAATGAATAATTCTTGATGTAAAAATTTTAAAAAAAAAGTAAAACAAATGATGTAAATATCTTTTATATTTTTTATGTAAAAAAATTGTTGTATTTCAAATATTTTTTTTATTAATAAAAAAATAATTTAAAATTCATTTTAGGCCCAATGACCAGGCCCGACCCGGCCCGGCCCACATACGGGCCATGGGCTGTGCTGGGCCCATGGCCTGCATGAACAGGCCTGGCCCGGTTCAGCCTTCGGGCTGGCTCGACCTTGTCCAGCCTTCTGGCCTGCCTGGCCCGTTTTCCTACTCTAAGTCGGAGAGATGGATGCAGATAGTCTGGGAACGAGTGAAGTAGAGCCTGACACTTAGATATAATTTGATATAAAGAAGAGGTTTAAGTTACAATTTTGAATTAAAAAAGTGATAAATTTATGGGCATTGCTTAGATTAAAAGGTAATAAATTTAGGTTGTGGATGAACTACTAAGATGCATAGGATTCAGTTCGATTTGATTTAGTTCTATTCTGACAAGAACCACGAATCAAACCGTGTATGTATTTAAAACCAAACCAAACGTAATCATCTAAAAGCCAGTTGATTTGGTTTGATTCTCGATTTTCGACTTAAATATTCATAAAAATATGATTCAGTAATATAATTTTTTAATAATTAGTGATGTCATACAACAATTATATGTTGTTAAATCACAAGACCAAGAATTTTTTTACTGAACTTATCTAATGTTTAAACTACAAGTTAACCACATTAATGAATTCTTGTACTTCCAGTAATTTATCTATAAGTCATTTTTCAAAATGTTTGCTCAAACTACCCATCCTTTCTCACAAGTTGATCTAAGTAAATTTGATAACTATTGTATCAAATTAAAACACGTCACGGAACGGTACTACTAAATTTACTATTATTGATCAAATTAAATAAAAGTTAGTTTTTCATATTAAAATTCTTCAAAATTTATTATTATCAAATGTTAATAAAAATTCAAACATAAATAAAATAAATGGGGAAAAAAATGTGGTTTCTTCTACACAAGAATTTTTTATTTGATTGGAAAAATAAAAGGATCAACTTGTAACATTTTATCTATTTTATGTTCTAAAATACAATTTGATAAAATTAAATACCATCTATTTTAAAACTTAACAAAGTTTATTTATGTATTAGGTTGATAAGAAGAGTATGAAAGTTTAGAAACTTACGAAATAACTTAAATGAAATTTTACAAGATATATAGGAATAGGAACTTAGTATTTTAGTCATCTAAACTACTGTTTGACTTTCATACATTGTGTATATGTGTATGTATGTGTGTGTATATATTTATATTATATTATATTAATATATAAATTTGATTCAAATAATCAAGCTAGAGTCAATAACTAAACTATATTCTAAAATTTGAGAATTAAATAGAACTATTAAATGAATCTAGATCCAACCAAATCGAATCATAAAAAATCATTTGATTCGATTCTGACCGGACAGTGTGGTCTAGTTGTACTCCCAAAAAATGGAGAGAAAATATCTATAGCGTTGTCTCTATTCCGGTCCCTCATCTATTCCTTCTGAAAATAACAGGGAGCAGAGCAGAAAGAAGGAGGTGATGGTGGTAACTGGTAAGTGAGTCAGTGTGGAAAGCGAGCAACGGCAACAACAATTCAACATGTCCTTTTCTCAGTTCGTGCCTCGGCGGGTGCTCTTCGTCGACGGGGAGTGGAAGCAGCCCGTTCTCCGCAAGCGGATCCCCATCATCAACCCCGCCACCGAAGACCCCATAGGTTCTGGAACTTTTGTCTTCTTCGGATTCCAGCACTTCTATTGTTGTTGTTGTTTTTGAGTTAAGTGATTGAAATCAAGCAGGTGATATACCCGCGGGGACGGCGGAGGATGTGGATCTGGCGGTGGATGCTGCTCGGAGGGCGTTTCTTAGGAACAAGGGGAGGGATTGGCCTCGCACTTCTGGGGCCTATCGCGCTAAGTATCTCCGCGCCATTGCTGCTAAGGTCGTCGCTTGATTATTTTTTTTCAGTTTTGTTCTTTCGAACTTATGATTGAAAGCATCAACGACTAGTTGGTAGGTTATGTTATTCCTTCTCTTTTTTTTGTTCCGGGGAAAAGTGGAAACTTTTAAGAGCAGCGTTCTAGATTGTAGGCAGGACAATGATTGCAGGTGTTTGCCTTTTTATGTAGAGAAGCTGATCGGATGTCATTTTAGCTGAAATTGATAAGAATTAGGTGTTCTTCTGTGTATGGCAGTTGGCTGAAATAGAATCCTCCCTTTTCAGCTTGAGCTTGTCCGTCTGCATTTTGCAGTGGCCATTGCTCCACCATTTAAAAAAAAAAAGTGTGTCCACTGATCCAAGTGCGGAGAATTTGGCAATCTTGGTTACTAGCGTAGATGATCAGTATTGGTGCTTTGAAAATGAAAAAAAATGAAGATTTGCCTAAACGGTACTCTGTAAATTTATTATGGGCGATGGCTAGTATTAGGACTATGCCAACTCCACTGGACATTAAATTCTGTTTCCTGAAAGGAAATTTAAGGATAACTTGGTTCTAGATCTTGGGGTTTGGTTTTGCTGGTGACAAAGCTGTGTGTTGCTGTGATTAGGTTTTCTTTTAACTGATGTTGATTAATTTCCTTTTTCATACTGTTGTACTTATTGTCTCATGTTGGTTGAATCAAATATCCACAATGCGTCTGTATCGTTTATGCATGGAATAGTGCATTTTTACCATTGTACTGTTGGGTCCTGCAGATAGCTACTTCTTTCTCTCAATCTTGTATGGCCAAAATTTCCCTTTTTGGATGCAGATAACAGAGAAAAAGACTGAGTTGGCTAAGTTGGAGACACTTGATTGTGGAAAACCATTGGATGAGTCAGCATGGGATATGGTTATACCTGCTCAGGAACTCATTCTACAACATCATGTGTGAAATTGTATATGAAATATCTTACTCCTTCGCTCCTTTTTATTCTTCAGGATGATGTTGCTGGATGTTTTGAATACTATGCTGACCTTGCTGAAGCTTTAGATAAAAAGCAAAAAGCTCCTCTTTCTCTTCCTATGGAGTCTTTTAAGTGCCACATTCTTAAAGAACCTATTGGAGTTGTTGGACTTATTACTCCATGGTAAAAATAATTATTTTCAATCTACATAATTTTTAACTTCGTTTTTTACTATTTTTTTTTAATTTTCACCTCAATCAATTTGCACCACAATTACCTCTAACTAGTTTATTTTTTTTAGGGGTTCTATTTTGGTTCTTTCTGTTGGCCTAGATCATGCATATATGCAGCCTCAAGTGATTTTGAACATAATATAATATGTAATGTACTATCATCTGCTGGTATTCATCTTTTTTTGGAATTCTTTTGGCGCGAAGTCTGGTCATTTCTGTTGGATATTGGAAAAGTATCAGTTGTCTCTTGTGATTTATTTATAAGGAGATTGAAGATATTCTTTCTATTTCCGTGGTTTGATTACAGTTGAAGATAGTTAAATCTGTGGTTTTAGTTGGAACTAGTTTCCTTCATAGTACATGGCAATATCAAGTACCAACTTTAAGAGTTTAGAAACTTCAATTTCTTTCACATTCAAAGGTAATTTAAGAAACTTCTTTTTCTTTCACTTTCAGAGGTAATTTTCTTCAATCACCATAGATCACCAAAGGACAAGTAGTGCTTGAAGTTTTCCTAAGCACTAATCACCATGGATTATAATGTTTTCATAAGACAGGCCATTAACTATAAAAGCACCTAACTTGACAATTCCTGTTGGTTTTTTGTAGTCCTAAAAAATGTTGGCAGGATGAACCAATGTTCTTGGGCATTTTGATTCTGTGGCTTGTATTCTATAGCCATTTAAATTCCATGCTAAACACTGTTATAAAAACCCCATAAAAGCACGTAAAATACTTATATGAAGAGCGGCATCCTTTTTGCTCTTTCATATTGCCTATGCATATGATGTTCTATCTAGACGAATACTATTACACATCACAGAAAGCCAACAAAAAAAATTTCATTACTTAGTATCCATTTTACAGAATAAGCCAATTGTCTCTTATTCTCTCAGTTTACACTGTAAGAAGGAGAAGGGTTATTGATCATGTTGCCTATTGAAAAGGGTGATTTCCTTGTTGACTATTTTAGTAAGTGTGTGTGTGTATCCTAAAAATGGGTATTTATGTGCAGTGTACATGTTTGTTGAGTAACGTACCTAAAAAGCAAACCATTAAGAATTAAGAGCATATCACTAGTCATATGCCAATACCATTTCATTGATATTCTTAGCATGTTGAAGCCCATAAGTTTGTGTGCTTTGTTTACTTGGAATTTTATGCACAGATGACTCTATGGCAACTATGGTAATGAAGTCCAGTGAATTTAGAAGAATGTCCTTTTGTTCCTTGAAGATGTCAAGTTTCAGGAAAAAAGCAATAAAACTTAGTAGCCAGCTACCAGATTATGATCAGTTCTATAACTTTCAACTGATATAGATGTTTTACATTTGAATTATACATAAATCGTTAACAGCATGTCCCACTAATGTGTTACAGAACTCATATTATTGTCATTAAATAATTTATGGTAGATTGCTGATTGAATTTCACTATATATTTTTTCTTTTAAGGAATTATCCACTCTTGATGGCTGTATGGAAAGTTGCGCCAGCCCTGGCTGCTGGTTGTACAGCTATTCTAAAGCCTTCTGAATTAGCATCAGTGTAAGGCTCTAACAAACTTCTCTTTTAATATTTAAAATTTTGTCATTCTATTGATCTTTGTGAAATATAAATTTTGCAGGACATGTTTGGAGTTAGCTGCAATTTGTAATGAAGTAAGACTCCCTCCTGGTGTATTCAATGTTGTGACTGGATTAGGTCATGAAGCCGGTGCACCATTGGCATCTCATCCTGACTTGGACAAGGTGTGATAATCATGAGTAAAGTATTGTGGTTGTTGACTTGCAATCATCTGATCATTAGAGATGCTTTTATATTCTCTTTGCCGCTAACCCTTATTTGTCTGTTATCTTTCAGATCTCATTTACTGGTAGTACAGAAACTGGTAGGAAGATTATGACTGCTGCTGCTCAAATGGTGAAGGTTTGTAATTTTGACTTCCGTGTTTGCTGGTTTACTGTATTGTTCATTTTTTTTTTTTGTTGGATATCTCTGGCCCATGCATTTGCAAGGTATTACCTCATTTATAGTCATTACCTTGACAGCCTGTCTCTTTGGAGCTTGGCGGTAAAAGTCCTATTATTGTATTTGATGATGTGGACATTGACAAAGGCAAGTCTATCAAAACAATCATTATTAATTGTCTTTTTGTGGATGCATATGTTCTTCTTTAGCTATTATGTCTGTTCAGATCATCCTTTTCCATACAGTCCATATTAGAGTGCTCAACAGGCTTACTTTGACTGTTATGTTCTTCTCAACAGCTGTTGAATGGACTTTATTTGGATGCTTTTGGACAAATGGTCAAATTTGCAGTGCAACATCTCGCCTCCTTGTTCATGTAAGGATGTATATTAGAGAGACAAAAATCATTGTGTGCTTTTTTTAGGATAAAAAGTTCATTTGCTCTTGTATTTGTAATATTTCTTTTCATTATGGACTGATGGTGAATTTTTCTATGTTTCTGGTTCTTTTATGAGGAGTATGAATTCCAGAATTCATCTTAAGAACAAAATTAAGTCAATATAGTGGATTAGTGGTTGTAGAAATCTTCGTATGTTTGGCTAATGAAATGGCCTCGATCAGTTATACATTAATTTAACATGTTTCTCCAAACATCCTAAATAAGAAACTGGATCACCATTGATGCCATCTGTCCTTATTATAATTTTGAAAAATGCATGAGGTTAGATAAAGTTGAAATGATCCATGAAATAGAACCATACAAAATTTTCCCCTCAGGAATGGTACTATGAAACATCAACATTTAGTTCTTTTTTTTAGTACTTATATGAGATATTTGCACCATGTCACTTGTCAGATGTGGTGGCTGCAAGACGTGTTGGGAATGAGATAATATTATATTATCTTACTGTCAGCATTAATTTGTATCACATGCTCAAATTTCAACCTTTTGCCTGATTTAAAAGTGTAAATTATCAGAAACAACTGAAAATCCCATGTCAGCAATCAATGCAAGGTCAACATGTCACTACCCACTACAACTATCTTACATGAATCTATTATCATCAGTCAATTCCAGGATAACAAGTTCATCATACCAAGTTTATGTGGATCTTTATAATATTCAAACTGTACTACAAGAAAAGAGCAAAATTAATTTAATGTAAAAGCACATACCTATGATCCTTCAGAATTTAACTCTTCTTTTATTCTAGAATTTGAGTATTTATTGTATACGATTGCATTAAAGTTCTGGTTCATCCCTTCCTGACACTATACGCCTATCATCAGAGGAATTTTTTCGCGAAATATAGACTCTTCTAAAGCTATTAAGGTAGTTATCCTGATAGGAATTTGACATCCATTGCTGGAGGTCAACATTAGCTGGCAGACACCAATTCCATGGGGTAAGCATCGCACACAGTTGTTGAACGGAAGCTCTATTTCAACAATTGAACAGGGGGAAGGGAGTGGAGAAATAGGCCTCTTGTTTTTCTCACAGCATATATATAGAAAAGAATGTGCCCTCTCAAGAGTAATTTCCCTTTCTATCTTGGATTTCTGCATTCCTTGATTGATATGATGGGGTATTCTTTTCAGCTTTACAGTATTTTTATTACACTATCACCTTTTCTGAAAATATATTACCTTTATAGTTATTCTAGCAAAAGCTGATTGATATGACGGTATTCTTTTAGGCTTTACAGTATTTTTATCACACTCTCACCTTTTCTGAAAATACCTTACCTCTGTGGTTTTTCTAGCAAAAACTGATTCCTACAAAATAGGGATGAAATCAACATCAGTTTTGAAATGCATCTTAAACATTCCTTGTAATTCATGTTACTTAATGTAGGTCTGTAAAAACCAAGCCTTATTAGTAGATTGTTCTGTAAAAGTATGATGGGAACCATTGTGATACACTATCCCTAGATTTATTTGATCAAGTTAGGAAAGATAGGTTTGGTTCCTCATATTTAACTTTCAGATAGCAATGAGTAAGTATATCTCATCTTGCAGGAAAGCATCTCAAAAACATTTGTTGAGAAACTTGTCAAGTGGGCCAACAGCATAAAGATATCAGACCCATTGGAAGAAGGTTGCAGACTTGGTCCTGTCGTTAATGAGACTCAGGTACAATGGTTGGGTAATTATAATAAGTATTCAGTTCGCAGGCAATTTATTACTCATGTATTTGTTTGACATTGTTGGTGCAACAAGAAGTTCTTTCTAATTCACTTCATTGTCCTTCTCAACAATTTTCGATATGTTTTCGTGCAATTATTTTTTTTACTATTGTGGTGAATTATTGTTAAATGGAAAATGCATCATGAAATTATTTGGATTTTTTTTTACATCCAAATTTCCATTTGGTAGTGAATGAAATGAAATGAACTTTTATTTGTAATTGTTCAAATTCTGTTTATTGGATTTATAGTTTTAAAAAAAAACATCCATTGCTTCGATTAACACTTTTAATCTGTAATTTTAAGCCTACCATGTGTACATGCTGATGGTTCTGATCTAATATGTTTGATAGTGATGATGTGGAGGGTCATGCATTATTATTGTTCCTAAAATTTATTTTCTTTGTAATTTGCAGTTTATGCATTTTTTTTCTCCAATATATTTGCTTTGACCCCTCTTCAAATATACAGTAATAATAACATATGCCATGCTTCTACAGTATGAAAAAATAAAGAAATTTATTTCGACGGCCAGGAACGAAGGTGCAACCATCTTGTGTGGTGGTGCAAGACCAGAGGTAAAAGACTCAAGGTCTCTAGCTTTTGCAACTGTAACTTATGGTATGATGCTGCTTATTGATGTTTTTTCTATTGACAGCATCTAAAGAAGGGCTTTTTTATTGCACCAACTTTAATAACAAATGTGAAGCCTTCCATGCAAATCTGGAGAGAAGAGGTTTTTGGACCTGTTCTATGTGTTCAGACCTTTGAAACCGAAGACGAGGCTATTGATTTTGCAAATGATTCACAGTGAGCTACATGTTTTTGTTATATATATGTCTGCAGGATTATGACATCTAAATTACAATTAAGTTGGAAACTCAGCCATAACTTTTAGTTGCCCTCCTTCCCTTCCAGTTATGGTTTAGCAGGTGCTGTGCTTTCCAAGGATCCGGAGAAGTGTAACCGTGTAGTAGAGGTAGTTTAAGTTTTGGATTGTTGATTTAACCTTCTTTAATCTTCATTTTTTTTCACATATCTTATAATTGTCAAATGATACGTGTATGTTTGTTTTGAAGGAAATATATTTCAAATTCCTTAAATCTGTACATGTCAAATTTTAATGAAGTGCTTGTCTTCTTTTTTTATTCAAAAAATATTATATCATGCAGTTTACAAGCTCGGCTAAATTGTTATAATATTTTGGTATTCCAACTTCAGGAAGTCAGGGCTGGAATCATGTGGGTGAACTGTTCCCAGCCTGCATTCTGCCAGGCTCCCTGGGGAGGAACAAAGCGCAGCGGTTTTGGGCGTGAACTAGGAGAATGGTCGGTATCCATTGAACATCAAAATAATGCATCTATTTGCCGATACTCGTGTTTTTTGTTAGTGACTGCTGCTTTGTTATTTCATGTTCTGCAGGGGACTTGAGAACTATATGAATGTAAAGCAGGTGACTGAATACGTCTCGGATGAGCCATGGGGTTGGTATGCTTCTCCTTCGAAGTTGTAAAAATCTGCTTTCTCCTCATGTAGCTTGAAAATGTATCGGTGTCTGTTATCGAAACCTTTTACAGAGGCCATATGCTTGTTACGGTACCTGATGACGATGATTTACAAATAAATGCAGCAGTTTGTGGCACTATCTGTAAAAAATAAAGTGGTCTTGTTTCGAAGTTTAAAAATGTATTGGAAGATTATTATGTTGAATAAGCAAATCTAAGAGTGCTGCAACAAACCCATGGTAGACTTGTGCTAGACGAATGAAGCGCATCGTGGGGAACCAACGTGATCCCAAACTTTTCGATGTATAGTGCAAGAGTGCCATCATCTAGTTCATTCGTTTACAACAAGATAAGTTTAGCCCTCCTATGTAAGTAAGAATAAGTGAAAATTAGTATTAATATTTTGATTGTATTGTTATTTAATTTAAAAATGTGTTTTTTAAGATGATTAAATGTATATATGGAGACATTCTAGTTTAAATGAAAAATAGATTAAGTATATGAAAAAATGTTAGAATAAGTAGTAAATATATAGATTAATAATAATTAATTTGATTATCAATATATATATATTTTTTAAAGTATGTATATATCATATTATATATGTTTTAATTTTTAAATAAAAATTAAACATATTGTATACATATATGTATCAGAATAATTTAACAGAATAATTTTATTCAACTTTTTTTGTTAAATAGTTATTTTAGAATAGATAAATTAGAATAGGAATTAATATTCGAATTTTATTTGAATGTTTACATAATCAGAAATAGTAATTCTTATTTTAAAGTTATTCTAAATACTAATTCAGAAATCAAAGGATGTTTAAGGTCTATTTGGTAACAGAGTATTCATTTTAGATTATGTCACATCACTGTGATGAAATCCATTTACAAGTGTCATGAAGTTGAGACCTCCACACGAGCGTGTTGCGAAAATCACGTTGGAATTTAGACACAAAAATCGACAAATTTGTGACTGGTACTTATCCGTTATCATAACGGCATATTTACTCTAGTTGCAAGGTTTCTTTTTCTTTTTTTTTGTTAACGGTTGAGATAGATATTATTTTTTCGACTTTAATGTCAGATAAGAAATACAAATGTTAGTGATATTACAGACCTTTAGGCTATACAGT
Organism: Posidonia australis; assembly: GCA_024699735.1. Classification (NCBI taxonomy): domain Eukaryota; kingdom Viridiplantae; phylum Streptophyta; class Magnoliopsida; order Alismatales; family Posidoniaceae; genus Posidonia; species Posidonia australis. Next base: position 844 of record JAMKQA010043317.1, on the reverse strand, counting down.
CCTTAAAAAATCCATATTGTTCCATATAAGACACCATATAGTTCAGAATATTTATCAAAAATGGGACGAATAAGAATTGTATCAAAAAATGTATTTTTTTATATGAGTCAACTTCCTTCCTTCATCCATTCATATCATCCTGGGCTGCCTCTCTTGATGGTGCATGGGAAGGTGGTGCAGCAAGAGACTCCTCAGACTATGGTGTCATTGCAGTTACAAACTGCAACATTCTACTTTCTCAAAACCTGGTATAAGATATTTCACCCAAAATTGCATCAAACATATAATAACAGTAATAATTCCAAAAGCTGACTAAGTAATATTGCGAAAGATCTTAAAATTTCACTCTCTCCAAATCAACCAGAGAATGATCTGGAGTAACAAAGTCCACCTAGTAAGAGGCATTGCAGAGTCTCAATTTATCCCAACCTGCACCTAATCAACCAGAAAATGATCGGAGCAGAAACAATGATCGCGAAGATCTGCTAGATGTAGATCTGCTAGCAAGCGTAGTCCGGTTGGACGGAGGAAAGAAGGAGGGAGAGGTAGATCTGTAAGAGACAGATCTGAGAGGAAGAAGGGCTCGCAGATCTGCGAGAGGTAGATATGAGAGGATGCACAAGCAAATTTTGAGACATCGATCCCGCAATAATGGCATTCCTACGAAATTCTATGAGCATACAATGGCCCATACAACAAGCACAAAGTCGGAACCAAGTTGCAGGAAGGACGTCGTTGGCCTGGAATGTCGGCACGGTCGCTGTAGGCCGCGAGCACACCACCCTAAGAGGCAAAAATAAGTAAAGGGGGGGGGGGGGGCGAGAGAGGTACCATTTTGCCGCCA
>JAMKQA010043316.1:0-18506 GCA_024699735.1 Posidonia australis | reverse complement strand
AAGAAAAGGAATGGGCTAGGTTGCTCATTGTGGGCCTTCATGGGCTTCTAGGTTCAATTTGGGATTAATGGGCTTCATGGGCCTCCATGGGCCTATGTGGGCCTTGTGGGCCCCCATGGGCCCAAATGCATTAAATGGGCCCAAATAGGTTAAATGGGCCTTGTGTGTTCAATTCGGGCTTGATGGGCTTTGTGGGCCTCCATGGACCTAAGTGGGCCTTCATGAGCCCAATTGGGTTTCCATGAATTAAAAGGGCCTTGATAGGGTTAGAGCTCAGCCACCACATCCTTATCCTGCAAAATTAGAAATTTGGGGTGTCTACACTATGAATCTTGTGGTTCTGTGATTTTTTACATCTAAAATTAAGATTCTTCTCTTGGTTGAGATTTGAGTCTTGAATCAAAGAAATCACTGTCCACTTGAGCCATTTCTTGATGATGGTCGGTGTTGATCGTCAGTATTGTGAATCTGTGTCTGTTAATTTTGATGCTGCAACGTTATGCTAAAGGGTTGCCAATCTCCTTACTGATCTCTTATGTATTATGCTTTGATTTCAACAGTAAAACAGACTCACTAGTTGAGCGTTCTGTCAAGTCGGAATGAAAAAGGGGAACGGGAGTGAAAAGGGGGAACGTGAAGAAGGGACTTCCGTAGGAAATGAAAAAGGGGAAAGGGAATGAAAAAAATTTAATCTCAACCGTTGGTTGAATCCAACGATTGAAAATAAACTAACTTAAGTTGCTTACAGGAAAAATTCCTGTAGGCACCTACACAAAAAACAGCCCCTATTGTTAATATTAAACGTATTCTTTGCTGTTTCCAATCTTGTTCTAGACTTAAAATCAACTTTCTGAAATCATCCCTCACTGGGATAGGGGTAGGCCAAGACTCTATTGATAACGCTTGTAAATCCCTTGGTTGCAAGTCAGTTGAGCTACCTATTACATATCTGGGTATGCCTCTTCACTATAGGACAGCCACACGTAGAGATTGGACTCCAGTTATTAAGAAGTTATCCTCTAAACTATCTCATTGGAAAGCACATTTTTTCTCTCTTGGTGGAAGGCTAACATTGATTAATTCAGTCTTATCAGCCATTCCTACTTATTTCTTGTCTGTACTACACATGCCTAGACAGGTAAAGAAAGATATTGACAGGATTAGGAGTAACTTTCTTTGGAAATCTGACCCTACTGCCCAGAAGGGGGTGCATTTAGTCAAGTGGGGTTCTCTTTGTAGACCTAAGCAGCATAATGGCTAGAGGATTATTAACCTCAGTAATTTTAACTTAGCACTCAAAACTAAGCTTGTATGACAATTATTTTCGCAAAATTGTCATGTCAAGTGGAAAGATTTAGTGAAGGCTAGATACCTGAATTCCCTTTGGCCTGGGGCTCTATTAAATACTTCCACAAACTACTGCTCCCCTCTGTGGCTCTGTCTTAAACGCTGTTTTAATATTCTTAATTGTTTCTCCTTACACCATTTGCGGAATGGGGAAGATACTTTGTTTTGGGAACACAATTGGTGGAATGGGAATAAATTAAAACATCTTTTCCCTAAACTCTACTCTGTTAGCAAATGGAGGAAAGCTTCTATTAAATACATTCGAGAGTTATTTGGAGAGGACTTTAACAAGTTGATTGATCTCTCTAAAGTACAACTGTGTGAATGTCGTACTTTGCAATCACAACTTGATTTGCTGGTGTCTATCATCCACTCTACCCACCTGGGGGAGGAGAAGGATGCCCTCTCCTGGACGCCTTCCCCTACTTCTTATTTCACTGTTAAGTCCTGTTATAATGTATTAAATGATGGTGGACTAAGATTCACTTTCTTTGAGTATATTTGGCAGAACTGGGCTTCGCTAAAGGTTAAACTCTTCTCTTGGCTGGTACTTCATAACAAGAATCTTACTAAAGAAAATCTGGTCAAAAGAGGTTGGACTGGATCTGTAAAATGTATTTTTTACGACTTACACATTAAATCCAATAATCATATATTCATGTACTGTAAATATATTAGTCAGATATGATACTTTTTTATTCCTTCTCAGTTATACCCTGACTATTATAGTTTGCATGACTTGTTTCATCATAAACCTGCTCTCAGATTTTCTTTAAATAACCGTGGTTGATATGTTTTACTTCAAGTTATCCTCTGTTAACTTAGAAAGAAAGAAATAGCAGAATCTTCCGTGGTTACTCTAAGCCTTCTTATCTTATTATTTAGGATATCATTGGACTAATGAATCAATGGTTAGATTCTCTTACTTCAGGGTTTGAAAAGTAGGATTTGACGAATTCATTATCTTCGATGAACGTCGCATGGTCTACGAATCAAACCTTCAACTGTACCATGGATGCTCTTCACCCTTCTATTGACACAAATATGCAAGAGACTGTCACTGCTGCTGACATGGGACAGTAGATTTGTTTTCAGGACTTGAATTACCAATTTTGCTGGATGGCCTGTACTTTATTGGCAAAAATATTATCTTTTTCATCCTTTCTTTTATTCTGTATTATGCTCCCTGAAATTTTAAACGCTTGATTCCTTACTTCCTTTCCTTGGGATTTATTACTCATGCTCCTTACCATTACCAAAAACCCAATCCTACTAATGTACGTCCCTACTGTATGATTCGTTCTCAAAAATTAAATACCGTGTAATTATTAGAGGAGGCGAAGCCGGGAAGTTAAAGCAAGACGAAAGGAAAGATTGTAGACACGAAAGCGTGGCGTGCTGGCGCGTGTCGTCGTTCTCCTCGTCCGCCTCGTCTCCTCAGCTTCTCTTCTCTTCTCGTCCTTCCTCCCAAAAGGCCATGGAGGTGGCGGTGGACGCGGGCCATCAATCGGGAACGCGTGCACCGGAGCAGCAGGTGAGGGTCACCAGGAAGTCCCTGCAGGCGGTGCTGGAGCAGTGCCAGAAGGCGCTCGTGCTGCTCAACAATGCCGATCTGGAGACGGTCGTTGAGGATGGGGGCGACGGGGAGGAGTGCTCGTCGCTGGCGCCGCTGGAAGATGGGGATTCCGAGGCTGATCAGGTCGTTGTTGTGTTTTTTTTTTTGGGAGGGGGGTGGATTTTTTCTCTTCTGGTTTGGGGTGTTTTGTATTGGGGGTTGGGGGTAAGTGTTGTTGTTTGGGGTCCTGTTGGATTTGGAATTGATTTGGTTTGGGAATTTTTAGGTGGTTTTTGGTGTAAAGATGGTTTCTTTTGATCTAGATGTGAATGGACGACTAATTTTAATTAGTTGGAATGGCCTCTTATGGTCGATTTGAGTTCGAAGTAGTGTGCAGGAAGACAGGTGTTTACTTGTTTAGGTTACTGGGTATGAACCTCAACGAGCTGAAATATTATACGCACTTCAGGTTGATGGATTAGGCAATGGTAGTCTGGTTTCGTCCCGGCAATATCGGTTAATTTGGCCTTTTCGTTCCAAACATTCAACTCCACCCTTCTATTCTTCCACTATTCCAGAACGGATAAATTCACGGATTTAAGTAAAGGAAAGATGTCGGACTTTGGAATGCTTGTGACATGTTTGCCACTCTCATCGAGAAACCAGACATGTATTTTAGGGTGAGAGCAGGAATAGGAGATGATTACGTAGGTTGCCTCAGGGTCAACAAGACAAGTACTTAGCTCTAGTTACTTGAAGCTTTGATCTTTCTAGTGGTACGATTATGGCTGTTGTATGTTAATCGTTACGATAAGAGTTTCAAGGTTGATATTGTGCTTCACTAGGTAAGGAATATGCCTCACTTTTAATGTGATTAGGGATCTGACAATCTTGCTCTGTCTAAAGTTTTCTGTACCAATAACTAGACAATGACAACTTGAGAAGAAAGTAGCATCTCAGCAACCAAATTCTCTGCTTAATTTTAAGGCAAAAACTTTATCTTATATGGAGTCATTTTCAGTTAGACAACATTATAAATTCATGTAGTGATATTTCATTTTTTTTTACTTTCTTTGTTGAGGAGATAGTCTGGAGGTCTGTAGTAGGGTCATTTATTCCTTGTACCCTGTTTGGATCCAGAATAATTGTTGGAATAAGTATAGAATAGGAACTAGTGTTTAGTTTGGTTGTTGAAAAAATGGAATAAACCCAGAATAGTAATCCCTATTTTCATTTATTTATTCGTTATTAGTAATTCCATAGGGTGGGATCGTAGGTGGAATGAAGACATCAAGTTCTACTGAGAAGTTATTCCACCCACTCTGTTTCAATAGTATATGTACATCTTGGTTGGGGAGAAATACATACTTAATATCTTGATGCTAATTATTTAACATATCATATTTATTTGAGATTGTATCATTATTAAATATTATTTAATATGTAAAATAATATTTATTCCTAAAATATATTTAATATAATTTCTAACTAAACTAATATTACATACAAATACAGTTACATATGATTTTAATTAAAATTTATTTATGAAGTACCTTTTTATATTTTTTTAAATAAATAATTTATCTTTGACATAATATTTTATGTTATTTCAGATGAAATGCAATATATTATTTTAAAAAAAACTATTGTTGTGATTTCAAACAAAATATTATTGATTTAAAATAAGATTTAATATGATATCAAATATAATAATATTGATTTTAGAATACTATTTATGGTGATTTCGAATAAAATTATATTAATTTATAAATACTATCGTATAATATTTTAAATAAAACATTATTCATTTAAAAATAAGAATTGTTCCAAATACAATTATATTGATTTTAAGATACTAGTTAATATGTTTTCAAATAAAATAATATTTATTTATAAATATTATTTTTATAATTTCAAATAGAATATTATTTATTAAGGCACTGTTCCATATTATTTTAAATAAAATATTATATATCTAAAAACACAATCTAATATGATTTCAAATAAAATAATAGTAATTTTAAAATAATACTAATTTATATGATATGTATTTGTGTTCTAATTAAATTGTATTCATATACATATATCTCCTACTTATTCTAGCTTGAATGACTTCTAGTACCTACTTCTTACTTAGAGAAATCTTTTACCTTCAAATAGAATAGTAACTCTAGTTGAATGGCAATACCAACTTTAACTTATTCCTAGCTTTCGTATTCTACATCCAAACTAAAATGGAACCTGAATTTTCGTTTTCACAACATTAACTTGAGGAACTCTTTTGCCTTTATCACATGTAGTATTCCTCATGTTGTCTTTTATTTGTCTGTCAAAGGAGCTCTTGCCTTTCAAGTTATTAAATTCTTTTTGTATTTTCTAACACAATCATTATTTAAGATTGATTAATTTTTTTAGTTTCACTTATTTTAATAGAAGTCACTTGAATGGCATCTCTTTTGTATACATACATTATTACATTTCCCTGTGGCTCTATCTTTAAGAAAGATAACAGTGGTTACTGGGCTTCCCTTTGTACCCCTTTCTTTTTTCATGGTACATCATAAGTTTTCTCTTTAGAAAAGGTTTATGGTTGATGGGTGACTATTAACTATGTAGGCATGTCGCATATATATGAGAAGAGAGATGGATGTGGAAAAAGAAGAGATGAAAATGGAGAAGAAGACAGTAGCTCAATTAAACTAAATACAAATTCTCATTAATCAATCAAGTGCTAATTCTTGGGCCACACATGCTCTAAGAAGAATACAAATTCTATTTGTACTTAAACACAAAAATAAGATTAGTGTTATGATCCTGTCTAAAATTTAAGAAAGAAATTAGTATCCTTATTATTCTAATATATGCATCATCACCAGAAGGGTCTTTCATCAATTAAATTTGTCAGTTGCTTATTAGTCGACCATTCTGCAACAATGAATTGAAGAATATGAGTCTTTATATCTTTTAAAAAACATTCTCATGAATTTATGATGGAACCCTAGATGCATAATTTTTTGAAGATATAAGTGCATGCTTAGGTAGCAGATCTGTATTTTTGTGCCTGGTGGTAATTCTATGGGCTACGTCGAAAAAAGAACTTTAATGGTATATGCAATCTTTTATCAGCTCTGTTTTGGGGAAACAAATTGTGATATTTTATGATATGTAGAAGTGTTCCGCATGGCAAATCACATGTCAAGAGCATTTTGCTCTTGTCAAGGTTTTTAAATCCTTTACAAATGAAAGTTGTGTAAATTATTTTCTCAACAATATCATATTATGCTAATCAAGATACACTGATTTCCTTTTTCTTTGTGCAGTTATGCAATCGTCTCAAATCTAGAGTTGAATCACCAAATTTTCTAGAAAAGCTTGGCAGCATTCACATGTCTGTTTCTCAGAATAATTCCGGTATGTAGAAAATGTGATCATCGTTGTTCTCTCCATTCTTAAAAACTTAGAAAACGAAATCACAAACATAGTGACTGTTTAGGATTGTCTATTAGACTGTATGCTGAATCATTTTTGAAAAATTGATCCATATGTTAGCTCCTCTCTGAGATTCACTGTTGAGTCCAAATCCATTGAAGTGGAGTTGGCTTTATAGAACACACGATTTCATTCTTCATACCAAGTTACCACATAAAGACACATAAGCAAAGTAGCTTCAGGTTATCACCAAAGTTCTAAGCTGGGATGTTCATGATGTTGGGCAAGAAACCATCCACAATGGGAAGGGTCTTGGATTTCAACAGCGGCAGAGGGAATTTCCCATGGAGTGCATCCACTTTACCAGTCTAAAAGAACGAGTTGGCCTAGTTTATTTTTTCATCCACTTTTTGCTAGGTGCCCTTCTGAATAAATGATGCTTATTATTCCCTCCCATACCCTTCTTTGTCTCTGTTAGACACTTAGATTGCAATAACCCTTTAGGAGATTGTTGCCTACTTCTTCAATCCATTGTATAATTACTGTATGTTTGAATCCCCTTCACACTCATTATTGACCCTATCCTTTCTGGCTTTATATGCAATCCATTCTCTTCTTCATTGCACATCATTTATGATCATGTCCTGCTTAGAGCGCTAATATTCTGCTACATTAGTATGCTGCACATAAACAACTTATTTTAACAAATTTATCTTTTCTTAGGGGATGAAAATACTTCTTGGGATATGATTACTGCTACAGATTTATGGGAAGACCAAGATGGGTATGTTCTTGTTGATCAAGAAGACATTGTGGACGGAATTGCCTGCTTCATGGCTACATACCTACTATCCTTAAAACAAACAAAAGTATGTTGAACTTTTGCTATTGAGATCTCTTCTGCATATGATTGGAAAGGCAACAATAGTGTATATAATTTGCAAAAAAGGAAGAAGAGATCTTTTTATTATAAGAAAAACCTTAAAATTGAGGGTAAGACATCTTGTGTTATTATTGTAGTCATATTTACTGTTTTCTTAGTAGTCTTTCCACCTCATGATTATGGCTTTTCTATTTCCCCTTAACATTGATGGATTTGTGTCCTTCGTGTAATGAATGCCTTGTGCCCATTCTGCAATGTCAAAATGCTCTTGTTTTTTAATTTTAATCAATTTTTTGTCATTTGTATATGATAAAACATCTGATATTTACAGGCCTGAACTTTATTTTGCAGGACTTAAATCCGAATCAACTTCAAGAAGGCATGTTTTACCTGATCCTTTTTGTCCATGTTAGCAATTACACTATAGAACACTCAAAAATATTGTTGAAATATATAATTAATTGATGTGGTTCTCACTCAAGTTTAGGGACAGGCTTCTGTTGTCTTATTTTATTTTCTTATGTTTCAGCTCTTAGCAAAACATTTTCAGTCAAAAAGAAAAAGGGAAAGCTTCGAAAGGCATGGGATGGAAGTAAAGTTTTGTATAATGTTGCTTCTTGGGGTGCAACTGCTATTGGGTAAGCTCTTTATTTGAGATGCTATATAAGCAAATTAAATTTATAAGAAGCATGTCTCAAAGAAAATTACTCATTTTTTCTTGAAATCTTATTCATTCTTAGTCTTTGGACTAGACTTGATTCTTCAATTTCCGTTTTCATGTTAGACAGTTAGCCTTCTGTATACTTATGGAAAGGTGATTTTGGTGTACTTGGGGAGTTGGGCTTTATTTTTGCAAAAAACATAAAATGTGAATTTTGATGAGAATTCAAAGAAATATCACAATAAGTCCAAGTCTTAAGGAAGCAAAAACCTCTTCTTTAATATCCGCTGATATTGCTTAAATTTCAAAGTTGTTTCTTGTTTTTTGTTTGAATAAAAAAGGTCTGCACCCATTTGTATGCGAATCTGTAATCTCCCAATTGGAGTAATAGTCATATACGTAATGAACTCTACTTTCTTTTGTAAGTTGATCCTTGTTCGACTCTACTTCTGTAGTGATTAACCCAAGCCATAAACCACCTGCCTTGCTGACTTCCAGTGTAGGTTAGCTACCAGCTTTTATACCATATGTCAATAACCTTGACATATGTTTTCGCAAATCACAAAGCTACACTTGACTCATAAAGTGCCATAGGTTGTATTTTTTTAGAGATCATAAGTTGTTGAGCTTCATGCTGTTTTTCTTATATTGAGTTGGCTGGTGAAAAAAATTTATGGTTGGAAACAGTGTCTTACTATTTTTTTGTAGTGCTTCTTACATTTCGAGAGTTACGTACCATACAATTTGTGCTTGTAGTGGTGCAGTTACACTGGCTCAGGCTACTCACTTGTGGCAATGAATAAGATGCATTTTTGTTGATTGTTTTACATGTTGTCTGCTAATCTGCATTTTTACTTTCACTTCACTCTGCAGAATCTACCAAAATCCTGCATTGATCGAGGCGGCTTCTGCAGCCTTTTGGACATCTTGTCGTGTTATATCCAAATTGTTTTAAGCTGACACAAACATGGTATCTCACTGAAGATGCCATCTAGTCATCAACCGACACCAGATTGAGGCATTGTCCGCTCAGTTCACACTTCAGAGGATCATGGGAGCAACAGACGAAATGTTCACTAGATCCATAAGTATGATGGCTTTGCTGCAGTAATAACGTGTAAATTAGTTGTTCAATCACCTCATATTGCAAAAAAATCTTTTCTAAATCTGCTTGATTTGTGTACCTGGCTGTATATATCATCTTTGGACATTGTAAACAATTTAGTTTACTATTATTGTATTGTTCGTTTACGTTGTCATGGTTATATAGCGAGTAAGTAGTAGTTCATTCTCATTAGGAATCTCAATCTAAGAACCTATAGGTTTTAGCAGCTCCACTTACTAGCAGTCTACTTGCTTATCAGGTTTTTAAATTTGTAGTGGCCATTAAAGGTTCACGTAACTAGGGGGTTCAGCATCGAAATTATTTGTGGCTCCTGAAGGCTAGTGGTTGCACGCTCTTCTCATGAAATCACTAGTTCCAGTCTTTCTAACGTGGATTTATATTTGCCTGTTGTTAAAGTACAAAGACATGATATACCCAATTTACTAATTTAACAATCCAAATATATTTTATACTCGACTAGATAGAGCCTACATAAGCGTATGTTTAGGAATAGGACTTTACTAAAATTGATTATTGTTTGTCCAATTCTATACATGCAGACTTAGGTTTCATGGTTCATTGAGCCAAGTCGACTCAGTTTGGTCTAAGTTCCGTGTTGGTCGTCTGGTCGATGCTTGGCTCGTTGTTGCCTTGACTAAAACTTGATTCAAGTTTATCAAAATTGTACCCGAACAAACCAAGTCAAGATGAGTTCGTCCTTTTTGTCTCTGTTCTCGCTTTAAAGACAATCTACTGAACTACACCTACGTAAGACAAACTTTAAAAAATAAAAAAAAATTATCCATCGTAAGTTGGTAAATACTCAACCATGTTCCTTAATTCTACTTAGGAAGTATTTGATAGGGATTCCTAGCTAAGACTTCTAATGAGAATTAAATTCTGAAATTTGGCATCTGAAAAAATACTTTCAGAATGTGAGATTTTATAATAAGAGAATTATGTCTGATAATAAATATGATAACAGTGGCTTTTAGACAATTTTGACATTGAAAGATAGAAATGTTCTTAGATTTTATAAAAGTCCTAAAATCTTATTTCTGAAAATAAGGGTTTCTTCTTTAGTCAACTAATCCTCAAATTTCTCTTTCGCTGCTTTTACTGATCTTCTTCGCTGAATACTCCTTTCTTTTGCTGCTAAACTTCGCCACTAGTGGAGATCTTTTCTATTATTGCATCTTGATCTTCATCGTTACCACTGTGAGATCTTCTCTGTTGTCCTTATGAGATCTTCATTGTGATTTAAGGTTGTGAAAACTTCGTCATCACTGTTGTGAGATCCTCTCCGCTCTATCATCATGAAATCGTCTCCATTGTTGCGAGTCCTCCACTTGGGTAATGTCGTTCATCGAGTCGTCCTCTAAGGTAATAGTTTGACCCCATCGGCGTGGGAGTAGTTAGATCAAGTGAGAGAATATCAACAGAGGGATCCCCCATCTTCGATCTATTGTCGTGAGAGAAGGACCTGCTGTCAAGGGAGCAGTGAGATCGAGCGAGAGAAGATTAACGAGAGATTTTTGGTTTTAGGACAATGACACAATTTATAATTTACATTTGTTTTTTGGTGATATCATTGATGTTATAAAGAACAATATGGTCCAAAAAGAAATATGATTTGAGTTTTTTGGCTAAAGTTTACTCAAATAAGGTTTTGGAATTCTGGCTTTTGATTGGAGATTTGTACAAAAAAGTTAAAAATGATTCCTACCAGAAAGTTTCTAAAAGTTTGCATTCGTTTTAGCTTTTTGGGAAAAAATGATTCCCGTCGGAAATACTAGTTAGAAATTCCTACCGAACGTTATCTTAGATGTTAACTCCAATTGAAAGTACACCATGGATTGGTAAAACTTCTTTGTCAATGTATGCCATGGTTTGGTGTTTAGAATTACAACTATTGGATCAAGTTGCAATTCATTGCTGCAACAGTGATCCAACAATGACAAATGTTAGACTGTAATGGATAAAATGCATGTTTTAGGTCATACCAAACATTCTTTTAATTGCACCACGAACTTGTCTTACCCTTGCCTTAAAGAGGAAATGAAGTTGAGTCAGGAGTAATCAATTCAAGTAGTCGATGTAGTTAAGGAAGTAGATTTCATGTTCTCTTCCTTCGATTTAATCCTATTAGTGTCATGTTGATGCTTCTCCTTAATCAACGTCCTATTTGTGTCAAAAAGAATAGTAAAGAGTGGAGTGATAGAGAATTCTATGGTATCCATAATATTGCCTCATAAAGTGGTAACTATCTATTAGCAATTACAATTATTATTTTAATTGTAAATCACATCATTCAAATGTTGAATCTTGATCCATCAAAAAGTTTATACTAACCATCAAAATATTTGAACCTTTCGAAATCATAAATACACCCTTATTTATTTATATGTGTACTTGTGTGGGACAATAGGTCATGATAATCCTATTAACAAATTCATATTATCTATAGCCCAGCGAAACTCTATTGTACTGGACAACCAAAACATAGGACTGTCAATGATCGAGTTATATTAATTAATCCATTTGACTCAACATATAAATTTAAGATTTGAGTTAAGAATTTAAACTTGTTAGGATCCGTTAGATCCTAACCTGTTAATCTAATATCTTAAAGGATTAGATCATAAGTGAAACTTGTCATTCCATTCGTTATTCTGTCAACATGTTAATGTTGAATAATGTTATATATTCCATATCTTAATTGATTCATATTATTATTGATTCAATATATTATTTCAAAGCTTATAAATTCATAAGTTTATTAGATAAGTAAATTTATAGAATATTATAAAGCATTTTTAGGTAGAAATAATGTAATTTTACGTTTTCTATTGTATAAAATTATTAAAATTTTAAATATAATTTTTTTTATTTTTTAATAAATATTTAACCTATTTTAATCCATTAACTCAATTCAACCCGTTTTATTTAAACAAATTGGATCAGGTTCCAGGCCGATGGTTTAAAAAAAGGATTATCACTTTACCCGTAAGTTGTTTGGAAGAAACAATTCGATAACGGATGGACCTTCCCAACCCGTCGACAGGCCTACCTGTACAAACACCGTGTCCTTCCACCCCGAGATTCGAGATCTGCACGGAGGAGAGAGCGCGATGTCGAGGAGTGGTCTATCGCCGTGCTGCAAGAGGTATGGCTCGCCGCTATACTGCGCCGCTTGGATTCCCGTAGACAAGATCGCCGCCGCAGGCGGAGAAGAGGTGGAGGAGCAGGAGAAGAAAGGGGAAGAGGGAGTTGATCAGAAGAGTTCTTCTTCTCCTTCGGATACTAGCGACTGGACGGTGGTGTTGGGGGGTGGCGGAGGGGAAGGCCGGAGTGGCGTCCCTAATGCTCTCCTGATATCTCAGTTCGACCCCGACTCTGGGTCTTTGTCTGATCAACCTGTGAGCTACTCTATACTTCTCCCATCCATAAAGTTGACATCTTTGCTTTGCTTTCATTTTATTGGTTCTGAGGGTTGAAGCCTGGACTTGGGTTTCCTGTGAACAATCATACTCCGGAGATGGGTCTTGGGTGAACTTTGTCTTTTTGGGCGGAATCGTTGTTTTTCAAGTTGCATTTGGATTGCGTTGACGTCCTTTCTGGGTTCTCAGACATGCAGGATCGAGACGGAGAAAGAAGTCCCGTATAGGATGGCTGTCCACCCGGCCGGACATGGTGTACTCTGTTCGTTCCCTAAAAGTTGCAGGTATTTTCTGATTTTTCGAAAACTTTGGTTTCTTCTGTTAGCTGTGTCATCATCGTGGTACTTTGCTCAGGCTTATTGCTAGCAGGGTACTTTGGGTTAATGTTTAAATGGTGTATGTGTTTGACAAGGAATGCTTCTGTAGGTGGTTTGAATGGGATTATATAAATGACGGCGAAGGTAGTAGGCTGGCCTTGAAATCTTCGGAGCGTTCACTTACTCAGTTGGAAGATGTTGGGCTGCAGTTGGCATTGGCTTTTAGTGGAGACGGTTCTTTGCTTGCCACTGGAGGGGAGGTAGGTAGTTTTCTTTTGTAGTTTCTTTTTCCTATAGTGTGAATTTTTAGAGCTTGACTGTTTATTATATGGTATCAAGTAAACAGTATCGTGATAGTCATGATAGGTTTTTTTTAATATTTTTTATTACCTGGGAGCATCAGCTGCTGAATAATTACATTTTTTTTTTGCGTTTCTACCAACAAGAAAATTCTATAGCACGTTTTTTAAATGAAATTGACTCAACCAAAATTCAATAAAAGATTATGGGTAGGTCGCATAGAACTTTGTCAAATCACGGGATCATAAAAGGACCACGGATGCTATTCAAGTTCAATGTTGAAGTAAATTTCTGTTCTCCAAGATAATGTTATAATTGTAACATCTTCAACTTGGTTTATTTTAGCTTCTCATTTCAACAGTCCTATAGTCTTTTTCCAAATAATCTGTCGAACCTTTCCTTCTTCCTTTTGATAATAATACTTTATTTGTTATAGTTTATTTTTTGTGCAATGATGTTTGCATGGGAATTTGGCATTGATCCTTAGTACGTTTCAGTTCTTTTGTAAAGTTCATCCAATGATTGGATAAAGGATCATAAAGACGAACTCTTATTGATAGGGTACGGCTTTGTGATTATAGTTAATCCTTCAGGCTTTAACTCTGATGTGGTTGGAGATTCACTCCTGTGTCACTATGTGAGATGACTTTTTGAGCTTTTTTGAATCCTGCAAATCTGGAAGCAGTCTTCCTGCAATTGGGTTCATTTTGCTATGTAGGATTTGTGTACCTATAAGGATTTCTTATACTTGAGATAATGTGATTGTACAATAATACTTTTCATCAACCAGAGTAGCATTTTTCAGGGCTTTCAGTCTTATGACACTTGAAGAATGATAGAGCTGCTTGAATGCAAAATAGGGTTGTTAGTGAACTGTAAATTAGTGACATACTTCTAGAAGTATCTTTTTGTAACAATTCTTTTCCTTTTCTGCTTGACTCTTTCATCCTCCCGTAGGGATAGGATAAATGAAAATGTTTCCCAGGTACATCATCATATAGGCATGTAGCTGATAGCTGGAGGCTGCCTGGAGAAACTTCAAAAGTTGCCTATAACATTTTCATTTATAGCACTGTACATTCAGGTCTCATGCACATGAGCTTGCCAAATGAATTACATCAGTTTCTTTTTAGGCATTCGTTATCTTTCAGTAAATCAAATGACTTTTACTTATTACTATTATCTGATTTTTTTTGTCAGCAGTTTTTTTTTGTGTTTGGTGCTTGTAAAGTTGCCTATAACATTTTCATTTATAGCACTGTACATTCAGGTGTCATGCACATGAGCTTGCCAAATGAATTACATCAGTTTCTTTTTAGGCATTCGTTATCTTTCAGTAAATCAAATGACTTTTACTTATTACTATTATCTGATTTTTTCTGACAGCAGTTTTTTTTTGTGTTTGGTGCTTGTATGTGGGTACATGCAATTATCATTCTCTTCTTTCTCCTTGTGACTGGCATCATATGTATTGTTATCTTCTCTCTTGTCACCTTTTTCTCTCGTCATCGTGTACGCATTGTCGTCTTCTCTCTGGTATTATTGATTTATTTCACATACAGGCAAGTAATAGTTTTTTTTTTGCTTCCTAGGATGGATATCTGAGACTTTGCAAGTGGTCCAGCATGGAACTTATTATTGACAAGAGTGACGCTCATGCATCAGTGAAGGATTTAGATTTCAGGTAGATGTTAAATCACTACAATTATTACTATCTTTAGCTAGAGACTGAAGGTCTGAAGTTTCACCTGATGTATATGTATTACAGTTCCGATGGAAAGTTTCTTGCATCTTTGGGGGACAAAGGACCCTGCCGGATATGGGATACCACAACAGGCTCAGTTATTGCCAGCCTCCCAAGGGAAAATGTAAAGAGAATATTCTTGTACTTTGGTCATGAAATTTGGCATCAAGCTTTACCTTCTCCATATTGGTAACCTAAACATGGCCTCTTCTTTGTCATATTCAGGGTGAAAATTTTAGTTTCTGCAGGTTTTCTCAAAGGACTGACAATAATCAGATTTTATACATTACAACAATGCAAGGTAACACATACATGACTCTCTCTCTCTCTCTCGCTCTCTGATTTGAGGCTGGCCTGAAACTTCATTCTACAGGTGGACGAGGATGGGTTGTTTATTGGGATCCTCTTTCATGGAAGAGAATTGGTTCCATGCAGATAACCCGTGATCCAATCTCTGCATTCAATGTCTCCACTAGTGGGAAACTTCTTGCTGTGTAGGTGCTTAATTTTTTTTACGTATGTTGCCAATACCTTTCTTCTGCATTGTCCTAGTTAGGCCCTTAAGTTTAGCATATATTACAGACCACTTAGTATAGTTTCAAGAAAGGTCTGTTCAGGAGAGATTTTTTTTTCACTTCTCGGTTCTCTCTGATATCCAGAGTGACTTTTTCTAATATACATTTTTAGTAGTTATTTTACTAGGACGGAGATTAGAGAGAATCAATGAATAATAATCATCGAGATGATTTGTTACATATATATAGTCCATACTAAGTAAACGA
Organism: Posidonia australis; assembly: GCA_024699735.1. Taxonomy (NCBI): domain Eukaryota; kingdom Viridiplantae; phylum Streptophyta; class Magnoliopsida; order Alismatales; family Posidoniaceae; genus Posidonia; species Posidonia australis. Next base: position 2,943 of record JAMKQA010043316.1, on the reverse strand, counting down.
ATATCCATACCCACATAACCATTAAGGACTTATAATACTAGATCTATCATTCTCTCTCAAGCTGAAACATGTATATATAACATCCTTAGTTTATTATAAAGATACTCAAAAACATCAACACTTAGTCCTTTGGTGAAGACGCGTGCCAGTTGCTTGGACGATGGAGTGTATGAAGTAGAAATGATTCCTCTTATCACAGTGTCTCGAATATAGTGACAGTCGATCTCAATGTGCCTTGTTTGTTTATGGAACGTGAAATTATGAACAATGAAGATAACTGCTTAGTTGTCATATTACGTAGACATTGGAACCTTTACTGTAAAATCAAATTCTTCTAACAATGATTTTAGTTAGATCATTTCACAAGCAGTTTGAGTCATTGAAGGATATTCTGCTTCTGTACTAGATCTAGAAATCATATTCTGCTTTTTTACTTTTCTAAGTAATAAGATTGTCTTCCACATAGGTACAATTACTTGAAGTGGACTTCTTGTCCCTTTTAGCATCGGCATAATCAGAATCTGAGTAGGTTTCAACTTCGAGATGTCCATATTTTTGGTATACAAGACCTTTGCCTAGGTTACCCTTAATGTATGTTAATACACGCATAACTCTTTTCCAATGGTCATCTTAGGTTCATGTATAAACTGACGAAGTAATCCCATAGCATAAGAAATATATGGACGTGTTACAGTTAAATAGATAAGTTTCTTGATCAACTATTTATACCGTCAGTAAAGGCTTTTGAGGTGTTGTTCCAAAAATCTGATCTATAGGAGTCTTTTCTGGTTTGCATTCGAGAAGTTTAGTTCTTTGGAAAAGGTCAAGTGTATATTTTTTTTGTGATAGAGCTATCTTGTCTTTACCATGATATAGTGTCACAGTTGAAGACAAATCAATCATCATATGTGAGATCCTTTGCCGTCGAAGGAGCATCTATTATGTGCTTCATTTTTCGATGGGCACCAAGGAACATAGTAAAGGATTTGGAGAATAATAGATAGTTGCTACCATTGAATTGGATGGTAGTGCCATTGAGATTTTGCACCCATACATCACCAGTGGCGTTGGAGGCAAAAGAAGAGGCCATGTTACACATCACTACGAGGAAAAACAACCAAAACACATGAACAAGGTTGGATATCAGTTACCAATGCAGAAATATATAGATCGGCCTTGAGTCACACACAAACCAAACTCATATGGAACATACAAATGCCTCATAATAGTACAACAGCTTGCGACACCCTTGTTACATTGGGTAGATTGGTGGCTTGGGTTGTAAAGTTGTCAAATGGGAATGTGAGTAGGAGAGGAAGGGTTAACAGGAGGGGAGGAAGACCTAAAGGATGCCAACAAAAGGGGAGAAGTTGGTGGGAGGGGAGGAAGGTCAGTAATTGGTGGCAGAAGAGGAAGAGCCAACGACGTAGGAAGAAGGGTAGGTGGCTACTAACGCGAGCTGCTGTGAGGCTTGCTGTAGGAGGTTGGTTGTATGGGGTGGAGGGTGGCAGCTAGGGTTTTCTCAATCGTACTGTAGTACCATGTTGAGATTAGTGATAATAAATGAATCATAATCATTGAGAGTTGTTACATATTGTTTGTGTATCGACAACGATTAGGTTCATGTTTCTTGGTAATGTTTTCACTCATGTATACATATAGTTCTTTTAATCTATGTTTTGATTTAGAATAAAGGCAAGAATAAAGGTAGAATTGGAATAGTAATTCTATTTGGCAAGTTAAAAAGTGAAATAATAGTGGAATAGTAATTCTTATTCTGATTTACTTATTTCAGAATAGCTATTTCGTAGGAAAGGTGGAATAAAGTTATTCTGCAAAGTTATTCTTATACATGTATGTAAACAGTGTGTTTATTTTTTGTCTAAAAATTAATACACATAATATTGTCATGCAAAGATTCAAAGGAAGAAGGAGAAGAAATCAGAAATCACACACAAAACACAAGAATTTACGTGGTTCCCTAAATGAGTACGTCCACGGATGGAGAGCGGGAGAAGGTTGTTCCACTAGATCAAATGGGGATACAAATGTGTTCTTCCAAATTGGGTGCCCTAGCCAAGCTTAAATATTTGGACACCCCAAATGGTCAAAAGACCAAAATACTCCTAGTACAAGTTATAACTAAATTCAAGACACATATTCAACAAACTCCACCTTGTCTTGAATTACAGCCTCCACCTCGAGCTGAGCTCTCCATCACAATGACCCACGAGGGGTCAGCAGCATCCATATATGTTGAGCAAGTCCAAGCAATGCTTGAACTTACTCTCAACCACCCTTTTCGTGAACATGTCGGTTGGATTGTGGTTGGTGCTGATCTTCAAAACTTTTATTCTGTCTTCACTTTTGAGGAAATGGTACCTGACATCAATGTGTTTCGTGCGGTCATGAAACACATTGTCCTTTGTCAAACAAATGGCACTGAGACTGTCACAGAAAATATCTGCTCTGTCAATTTGCACTCCAAAGTCTCCAAGTAGCCCTCTCAACCAAATTCCTTGCTTTGCGGCCTCAGTCATTGTCATGTATTTAGCCTCAGTAGTTGAGAGTGAAACAGTAGGCTGAAGAGTAGACTTCCAACTGAGCCTGCCACAGTAAAGACATAACCTGTGAGGGATCTCCTTTGATCAACATCACCTGCATAATCAGAATCAGAAAATCCAGTCATTCTGCTTGACGCCATACATTAACCCTACATCAGGTGTTCCTTTCAAATATCTGAATATCTTCTTCACGACCTGTCAATGCTCCTTGCCAGGGTTGGACATGTACCTGCTGACAACACTAAGAGGATAAGCCAAATCAGGGCGGGTACATACCATGACATACATCAAACTACCAACAGCCTGTGAGTAAGGAACACGCTGCATATGCTCCTTCTTAGATTGCGTCTGTGGAGACATAGCTGATGACAAACGAAGA